>OZ025276.1:14903812-14991312 GCA_964019165.1 Mastigias papua
ATAAAATTTTGCCAGAAAATTCAGTACCTGAATATACAGAAGCTGGCAACAAGCAAAGCACCATTAGTTGACAAAAAGACAGATGACTGAAATATTTCTTTGATCATTTTTCCAGTGAAATACTCTAAATGGCGTCTTGTCAACAAACCAGCAACCTAAAGAATGTAATATTTACTGGAGATGTAGATTACATTGATTTTGAAAGAACAATTAAGATAGTCTCCAATTTAATCTGTCCCAAAAGAAGATCATATTCTTTGTAGCAGTTGTGTACACTTGGATGTTTATTGGGAGGGGGAGCAACTAGACTATGGGAGTCTAGGTGAAGCTCAGAGGAAAACTGTTGGCAACAATGCCCTGAAAATTTCAATTTTCTTTAAAATTATTGGAGGGGTGGTTGCCCCTTGCCCCCTAGCACCTGCTAATGCTTTTTAGTATATGGGGAACCTCTTCCTGCAACATATTGACTGCTTTCAGCTGCACATAAGCTGCAGCTTAGTAGATAATCCTTAGTATCCCCCAACCTTCATAAACACCAGAACTGATTTAAAAAAATGCCCTTCCCATGCCAACAGTAAAGAGTGCAAACTGTTTTCAAAATTTCTATCACGCAAATGTAGCAATAGTAAGCAAGAAAAATTCACACAATATACTTGATGATGCATACTCTTGAGTTCCAAACAAACGTACTCCCCGCTTCTCGATTGTTGAAAGAAAGCCACCCAGGATGTCCTTATTACAGACGCCCTGTTTATTATTTCTGAGTCTATATATCGATCTATCGATCTCTAACGGGCATAGATTGAAGTACCGGTGGGTGCATGAAGCGCAATTGAGAACAGTTTTTGAATTTACGGATCTGGGCGCTATTGCAGATACCTATGTACCTTTTCCAGAAAAAGAAGGCCTACCCCAATTGAACCATATATGCCACTCGATAGATCTTGATGAGTAAACTATAATGGCACTATCATTTGCCCCATAGGTGAATTAGGTACTAACAAGTGTTAATAGAAAATGTAAAGATGCACTGCAAAGTAACTCACAAAATATATAGGTGAATAAAGCTTGAACGAATATCGCATGCAGCTGATGAAAATATCCAGAGTTGACCGCATACATGAGTCACACCATGTGTGTCCAACTTCATGACAACTTCCCTCGAGGGAAATAGGCAGCAACTTTGACCACGCAACCATCTTGGAGGATGAAGCATCTAATTGATACTTATAACATTTAGTAATAACATATTCCAGGGCACGGCGCTTAGACAACTATCAGCACAATCCACCATCGGCACAACCCCACTAAAGCCACTGAGACCAGCCTCATTCGTGTAATGAGGTTGCAGCGACCATCTATTTTATTTCTGACCAATTTTATTTTCCAGAACACGAGGAAGCAATGTTGACTGTTGTACGGTGTCCTACCATTGTCACCAAAAGAGTTGACTATGACCAACCATGGACAACGGAACAAATGAATTGCATGTTGAAATATGGTCAAATTCCCCAATTCACACTAGCCTTCCTGGTGCATGGCCAACTGTCACAAACCTTTTACACACTGAGGGGCGTGACGCTCCACAACCCCCGATCGTCATATCACTATCCTGGGGTTTCTTTTCTCTTCAGATCCCAAGATATTCTTCTGGCACCACACCTACTCATACCTCCACATCCCATCATTCTTTGTAGAAGGCACCTTGCCGAGCGCCAATCTGCCAGAGCCCCCCCCCCCCCTTGCTATTTTACCTCTACACCATTGACCAGTCCTCAGACACTATGAATGGCCTTGAAAGCAACTCGAGATTTGTTGAGAAACATCCATAAGTACTTGGATGAATGCAAACATTAGGAGAAACATTGCAATATAAAACGTAAAGATAATTATGCTAATATAAACATGGTCAAGTACATGCTGCCAACAGAGGCAAGCCCAAGGATTTTTGAATAGAGGGGAAGTACAACACAAGAAGTATACTGATAGGACTGAACAAGCCACCATAATTACTGACAAACCGTGAGCTTCATGTCAACCTTTACTTACGAATCAACAATTTACCGGTGGTTTCTGCAAAAATTGGAGTGCGACACCTCCACACTCTTTCCTTCGACACGCACCTGGACGCAAACATCAACACTTCCATCTATGCAACAAGAAAGCAGTTGGGGAAAATCCTAAATATAGCTGACTACTGCTTCTCTCTGCAGCTTTCATATAACCTTAACATACAATGCCTACCAAAAGTAGTTGGAACACCACACACTTGTATAGATTTCCGACTCCTGCCGCTTCTCCTTGACACCACTTAAAATGTAGATCCCCTCCCCCCCTGAAACAATGTTGATTCGATAGCGGAGACCAGTAGCTTTAAAAACACGCATCACTTTTCGCCTTCGAGTTGCCCATATTTGCATCATACAACATTGTTTAACGGGGGAGGGGATGCTATAGCTCATCTATAGCGTAAATCATAGCAAGTGTTCCAAGACTTTTGGCAGGCATTGTAGGTCATAAAAGAGATTGCATGTGACAACCCAGAGAGGGCCTTTCCTAGAAAGTTCTTTTAGGGGGGAGGGATCAACAATTTGCCGACAAAATGGGCATGAAAGTTGTACTATGTTTTCAACTCATCGGCAAATTGTATGAATCTAAATGGGTAACAAATTCATGAGCTGTCTGGTCCTCTGCAAAACCCCAATTCTTCCTCTTAGGCTCCTAGAATACATAAAAGTAACGGCAATTTGCCGACAGAAGTATAAAGTCTTGGTTATTTTCCCAGCAAACGTTTTGTCTGGGGGTGGAACACCCCTCAACACCCTACTGTGGGAACAGGCCTGAACCCATACCATACTTCGTAAAAAGGGGACTATCCCAATACTTTCAGTCCAATGTGGACCAGATACATATGCTTTGAACAAGACACTAGACCATAGTAGAATCGGATTGACAAACAATTTACAGCTTCCAGAATAATAATCAAAAGCATTCGAACCATCGAACTGTTGCCAAGCATTACTATTACCAGCTAAAACGTGATAAAAGATAGGTCTCGAAACTTATATCTTGCATTAACTAGTCGAAGCAGGTTCCCCGTCTCCTTGCACCCCATAATAATTCTGACCAGAAACTGGACTCAAAAGCGGTTTCTTTTCATCATCAGTTGAAGGCACGAACGACTTGTTGTTATTTTGAGCAGTTACACTTTTTTCATAAATGTCAGCTTCGCGGCCACGCTCTTGAAATGTGCTCTTCTGGCAGCAAACGTAGTGAAGAATGGCTCCTTTTATGAGATTGAAGACTTTCAAGTTCAGGAAACAGAAAAAAATGCAATTCAGGAATCCTTGAGAACTATCGCCTACCCCCTGTAATAAAATAGCCAAATTTAGTGAGCAGTGAGCAGAAGTTAACAAGTAAGTAACAAAGCATGCAAAGATAGCAGTAAGTTAATAAGAAAGTAAGAAAGGTAAGGCCTGGCCAAACTAGAACATTGTCGCGTGACATTTGTTGCATACCTCGCTGGTGATACCGCACATATATTTGGAGATAAGACCAAACTTGCCGACTACAAACGATACTAATGCTGTTGCTGTGGATGTGGCGATAAATAGAGATGGTGCCTAGCAAAAAGCGAAAGATGGGTTTTGCTTCCTAATGTAGTCCCGAAGTACTTGAAGATGAGAAATTGGCGAGTTGACCACTCATCCGTTAGAAAGATAAGTGGTTATGATATGCATAGCATGACAACAGAAGGCGTGAATTGACTTGTCTATCGACAAAGTGGCTAAACTAGAATACATTTGCACGAAATGACAAATGTCGCACAAAATGGTCGAGTACATTGAAACAAAATTTCAACAATTTCTGAGCGATATTTGTTATGCAATAACATGGCTTAATTGGAATCCATCAGCGCAACAATGTTGGTTAGTCTAGCCAGGCCTTCGAGAGTCTACTGTCCTTGAGTGGAGCATCTTATGCTAGCTACCATTAACAATTTCGGGCGTCGGCCATAGGGCAGTCAACTAATAGTCCTAGAATTGGAAGGGCTTGCAAGCTGCTCTGAATGTACGGCGCAACGGGCCTCTAAATGCACGTACCCATACTTCAAATCAGAAGTTTAAGAGAACATAATGTTCCATACGGCTCTATCACTTCCATGCAGACAAAAACGATATCCCTTTGTAAAGCACCTATAGGCGTTTACGATTTGAGTATGGTCATAAAGATTTTCCAAATGAAGCAAAGAGGCGTCTTGGGTAAATGTACTTCCAAGTAACTGACTAAAGAGTCCTGTATTATTTTTGAACAGCCAAGACCATTCATTAAATGTGTTTGAGCAAGCCTAATACATAAAGAGCAGAGCACAGATTCGTTTTCTTAAATTTCGTATGCAAACAAACTCCTGGAAGGAATGTAACAGAAACAAAATGTAAAAATGGATGTATAAAAATAACCTGAAGACTATGGAACGCTCTATCCATGTTACTAATGTTTTTACTCGTGTGTCCACCGAATGCAAGACAGCATCTAAGAATTCCCCAAAATCTTCCCAAGAACAACAAAAGTGGCACAAATATCATCTTCCGATCGGCAAGTCTTGCTGACTTTAGAACATCTCTTGCAATGACTCCTTCTCTCCTCCGTATTAACTGTTAACAAAGAACTTACGTGTTTAAAAAACAAGAATAAAATCATTAAAATACGGATACAATTTGATGACCAGAGTGATGATAAAAAATGTTCCAAACCCATTTAGAACCATGCAAACAGACAAGAGTTCTTGTTTTCGCTATGTATGGATAAAAATAGTAGGGTAATTCGGGGCAAAATGAGACGCTTAAGCAAACAGTCTACTCTTGCTCAGCCATGAATACATGAATAAAAGAGGACAGCATTCATATACTTACTTAAACATATGAACTACTCAACAGCAAGAGCAATTTTCCCTAGCTTTTCATAATTTTAAAATTTCAAGCTTTTCTACAACAGGTATATCGTCTCATTTTGCCCCACATGTGGGGCAAAATGAGACACTTTATCTTCTATGTTTATAACTATTAAAGACATACATCTACTAGTTACGTTTTTAAATGATAAGAGGCGGAGGCAAGAGACTTTTTATTCAACAGTTTTAGCAACATATTACTAATTGAAATGACTGAAATAAGTACACTTACATTCGAATTAATTTAAGGAAATTTATGAAATTCTTCTGAAAGTTATGTAATGGCGAAAGATCAACGAGGTTCGTGGTTATACAAATTAGATGCAAATTACAACAGCAAATCAAAAAGAACAGGAAGTCGAAATACGGCCAATGAAAAAATTATAATTTGAAGATTCGAAAAGTTAAACATTGTTGCGGAAAAACTTTTGTTAAAATAGATCTTTAATCGATGTTTTGATAGGTAGCCACGCATTTTTTTGACAGCTTCGAATGTCAAATCTAATGTTCTGCTATCTAAAGAAGTTTCGAGTTAACTCTGCTCTGTGAGCAGATGCATTATCCTGCTGACAAACGAAAGTTTTTCTTGATTGCTATGAATATTGCGAATACTTTAAGAACGATTTTCTTGAAGCAAGGAAACATAACATGTTCAATTCAATCTTCATGTTATTGAGTCGTTTCTAAGGCCAGAACGACAATCGTTAGAGAATACCCACTGAAGAAGGATCCGGCAGCTTTTTGCTGAAATAAAAGCTTTTGCTTTTTTATACTCTTTGATAAGTGCGAACCATCTGAAATCAAAGTCAATTCAACGTATGGTTTCATCTACATTAAGAAATACTAGTATATACTATGATTCCTAGTAGTAGATTAGGGTGGACTTAGGCCATCGTCGCATTTTGCACCAGTTTGATAACAGATGGAAGAAAGAAACAAAGCATAAAATTGTGCATTCCATCATGCTGTGGCATTGCGAGTAATATAGAGTTGTGCTTAACTAAATTCTATAGGGGGTTGTATCTCACTCACCTTGAATCACTGGTGCAAAAATTTGAAAAAGTTTTCAATATATTTTCCTTAGCCTTGGCAAAATTGCTGTTTTAATCATCGATGAATCCGCAAAAAATTCATTTTTCTCACCTCAGCTTATGGTTACCACAGAAACAACGGTTGAAAAGCTGAAAGAGGGAGTTCAATTTTTATATCATCGGTTGAGCTGATTTGTTTCTCCACCGGACAAACCGTAAATTCATTATGAAAGAAGAAATGTCTCATTTTGCCCCGAATTACCCTACAGTTGCAAAAATGTCAATTCAACTAAGAAGTTTAATTATACTAGGCACATCCTCGCAATAAAGAACAAAGCAAAATTCCCTGAACTTTCTTAAAATTGACCTAAAGACCCTTAGAAAGCTTATTCAGCAAAGCAGTCAAATGTTGGAGGGCTCTGATCAGGTCTATTTCCTTCCAACCTAATTGACCAATCATCTTGCAGTATTCTGACCTCGCATGCGTTTCACAGCTAAATATAGGGCCATTATGCATGACGATTGTTCAACTCGGTAGGGAGGCAATAGGCATGATCAGAGCTCTGAAACATTTCGTGGCTATGTTGGGCAATGGCCAATGCCCAAAGCAATCACACGAAATTTTTTCATTGTGCAAACACATATGGTGAAGGATTGACCAAAGATCGGTAAAATGTAAACTCATCATCCCCTACGTCGTACTATGTTCAATGAGTGTTCACGGGAGAAAATTCAATAGTATGAAATCCTCTGTCTGATAGGCTTTCAGGCAGTCGTCTACCATGGAATAACTTAAAATCACAGGACATGAAGAATCTATCATAACACCCGCATATAAGATATCATCTCGATGATTTGACGACGGCCACTGTTTACTTTTCTCAACTTGTACACGTTTCGTTTTTAATAAGAAACCAGTTTATAAGTAAACTAGTACTAAACATGCTGAAATTTAAGAAACTTCTAGAACTACAACGAAACAGTTAAGAAACTTAAGAAATTTCTGTACTAATTCAAAGTTTGGGGTTTTTGAAATATATTTCCTCCACGGATTCAACAAGTGTCAACTAAAGTAAATTGCTTGAGAAAGATATGAGAAAGATCCTTTGGTTGAGAGAAAGATGTTAGTATTTTATGACAAATGGCACACTGGAACCATAACCTGGTTCAACGCAAAACCGAGCCAATATTGTATCCTTTTCGAGGGCCAAAGTGAAGATTATATAAAGTTCACCGAAATTAACGATGTGGACTTGAGGTTGATTTAGATTTAGAACCGCACTAACGTCTTCTGTTTTCTATCATGCTAATAGTTTGCTATATCCACGTGTTTTATATCGTTTTCAATGCAATCTTTCTTCGTTAAATTAAGACACTTTTAGTACTAGGCCTTAAGCTAGGTTTCGTATAAAAAAAACACGTGTAAGTGAGAATTTATTTTTCATCTCCGTGTCACGATACTAGTTTTTTGTGCTTTTCTCATTCATTCTCACCTTCCTAACGTCATAACACGTTCACACTGTTCACTGCTGAATCATATTTCCTCGTAGATTGAGTTTAGTCTCTCTTTCAAGTTCATTTACGTAGTTACCTCTCTTTCACTCAATTTACATCTACTTTTAGGCCTTGACTGTATTCTGACTAATGATTTTCCGTATATTTTCTCACACACACCTTTCCTGTTTATCACATAGTGTTTACGTAGATTCAGATTCTTAGACATTTGATTGGTTAGTTTTAATTCGTATTTCCGTGTAGTTTCTAATATATTCTCTAACTTTTCACTTAGTCTTCGGTTATTGCCACGCGACCAGCTACGCGATAATTCCGGGTCTCACTGGAGATTCGTTATCTTGTAAATAGTTTATTTTGTTCACACATAATCCTACAACTAAAGCTTTGTGTATTCTGTGCCGCTCGTGCCTGATGTAGAAGAGACATCAAAGACTGAGATACGGGAGTAACTGGAGACAAAGCCACGTTATGACATCCGCTTTTAATCCAAATTATGCTCAGGTGTGCAGCTACGGGGATCATAGGGCCCTAGACCTCGGCCCTATTATGCGAATGTAACAAAGAGCCTTTTTTGCAAACGTTTGCTATTGCCTATTGCATTGTTGCAAAGTAGGTTTGATAACAATCTCTCTTAAACTTGAAAGCAGCAAAATTATAAAAATTTCGGAAGCATTTCTTCTGCTTATAAATCTGAAAATTATCACTATATATTATATCATCTGTAAATAATGTTTCATGTACCTCTTTGTGAAGTAGACTCCTAACACAGCGTATGACGTTATCTTGCCCCCAAAACAACGCTCTCTGTTTCCATTCGCTATCATATTGCAATAATTTTCAAAAAAACTTCATACAAATGTATAAACTTGCACTATTTATTAAAATTAAAATGGCGTTGCCTATATGCTGCGAATATCATATCTTCATTTTCACTAAAAATACAGTAAAACTCACTTCTTTATGCAGCTTGTATTTCATGGATGCGTACAGCACAAACGTGATTGGGTAGACTATAATTTCAAGCCATTTTGCGTTAAATATTATCCAGGTAATCTCTTCACCTGTTAAAACGTAATTTGTGCTGGTGTCACGTGATGCATCATGGTATATCCAACACCAACCTGAATCTACAGGGCCTGCTGCAGGGCCTAGCATTCCTTCATACAAGGCAATCCAATTGATGATTGGACCAAGGAACCAGTTTATAAAGTGGAAATATGGTAGAAGCTTTTTCCCAAGTATTTGATTGCCTTTTACAATTGCAAGGTATAGATGGACGGCCAGTGTTAATGTCCAAAGAAAAGAAGCTGTTGAAGCGGAGTTAGTGAAGAAACTTTGCAATTTACACTTGTTATTGTTGCTATTCTGGTCACCACCAGGTTCGATTAAAAAACCAACGAGGCTTGATGCGGCAATAAAGAAATCTGATATACTGAGAAAAAGTAGGATTTTGCGAGAAGTTGTCCGAACATCTTTCCATATTGCAAATGTTAACATAATAGTCATGGAGCCAAGCATCGACAACGTAGACATACTGCCAACCAAGTACCGATTCAGCTTATTACTTCCCCAAGAAACATATTGGTCTTCTTCAGATACTTCAAAGTAGGAAGATGGGTCCATTTCATTTGCTATTTTAATCTGTTGACAAGAGAGAAACAATTAAAACAATTGAAAAGATACCTAATTAGATGAAGTTTACAAAAATAAAATAAATAAATAAACAAATAAATAAAATACTGATTAGGCCTCATTTGAGGTTGGAAGATTGCCTGGAATTTTGTCACCACAAAAACCAGATCAAGAAGAAGCAAGAGTGGTGACAGGGAAACCATCAGGAATTAAAAACCTTTGGCTGGCTTCATTGCCAAGAAAGAAATGAACATTCACATATTGGGACTGTTTAATGAACCTATTGTTCGTACAAGCAATGTAAGTTTCTATGGTCTTCTGGATTGGCTTAGAGCTGTTTCTATAGCGTCGGTACCAAAATAATAAAAAAACATTAGAAAGGAGATGCAAAATGAATGAAATGATATGGATTTTGGTTACACAGTAATTTCATCTACGAAGGATAATATTTAAAGTCAACTATGTCGTCTAGCTCATGAAGGAACTCCCAATTGTTATCAATATGTTCAATCTCGCTTGCCAATAAAGATATCCTGCTGCCTGCCTTGTTGCCATGCTACCGTCTTCTTTTATTTAGTTTTGGTTTAAATTTCTTAATACGTCATATTCTAGAGAGCTAAATAGTGCTCTTAGGGACCGGTCATTAATTCCTCCGGGGAGGGGGTGGAAGAAGTCTGGGAGGGGGATGAAAATTCTTTACATTCAGATGGAGGGGAGATGAAAAAAGGGCATTTCACGAGAAGGACTGTGGAGTTTCTTCTGAAATCCTGGAATGGGGATCAAAATATTTGCATAAATCTGAGAGGGGGGATGAAAATTCCATCAAATATATCAGAATATCTTCCACCCCCTCCCCACAAGTAATTAATGACCAGTCCCTTAGTTGTTCTTTCTTTTGGCATTGTGTAATTTCCCAGTGATGCCTAGTTTTTATTGCCTGTTAATCTTTGCAACTGAAACTGCATTTAATATGAAAGTATCTGACACACGTCACTAGTAAAATATTAGCTTGATTGACAAGGACACATTCAAGGAACTGAAACCCCTATGAATTGATGGTATTGAGGTTTCCGAAACTATCTCTTATTGTGCTAGTTTTTAAATGATCACAACCTCTCTGTGCCAAATATTTTGCTATTACTAGGCTGCTTACTTCATTCACGACTTCATTCATGAAATAAAAACAATGGTTTTCATACTTAAATAGATATAGCAAAGAATCGAAAACAAAGGATCCAATTGAAAACAAAGTTTAGTAACTAAACATATACTCAGAGATGAGCAGTATATTATCCTAGTATCCTGAACATACTATCTAGATACTGACATAAGTATCTTGCAATTTGATACTAATTTGGCTGAATAAAGGTATCTTGTAATATGATCAAGTTTCAAAAAACACTTCAAAGCTACAAGATAGTTGTAAAGATCGTTAATGTAAATTATAATATGGAGGGCCTTTGATCCTGATTTTTCAAATAACAGAAAAGTCAGGGGCGGGTGAAATAACACGGAATACCTATGGGGGCCGAGCAATTCAAAATCATGCAGATGATAAAAAGAATCATTGAAATAAAAATTGAACATCGATTTAATAAAAAGCATCAACGAATTGATTGTGTAGAACCCCACAATGCATTTTCCAAGTTATCCCAGCGTGCACGTCTTAAGTTTGGCGCCAAAAACAGTATTATTAAATCTTATCTATTCTGAGCCTTCATACTCTTATCCACTATATTTGTATAAAAGTGTGTGTAAATGGACGATTCCGGTAGAGTTGAGCGAGGTCCCATGGCCCCCACGATCAACTGAAAGTTAAATAATACCCACTCATATTGGCTATTTTGTACCTTTCTAGCAGTTACGTCACTGCTTTAAGTGATAGTATTGATATTCGTTCCAGTTCAGAAGAGCCTGATCTTCTCTGATACAAACTCAATAGATCGATTTGTATGAACTGCTATTCTGCGCAAGTAATCACCACTGTGGGACTCTTACACGCTATCACATACTATTATTATTTTAATAAATACTTTTAGCAAGTATGGTAATTACCTGGGGAAACTACGAGAATTTAAATGAAAACTGCATAGGTACAGCGATAGAGGGACTGGGAACATGTCCCAAGTTGTCTCCAAGATCAATTTTGCAATTCGTTCGACTTCGAGTAGAAAAGGGTAAGAGTTGTGGTGGATTTCTAGCAAGGTATAATTCACATGTCTGCATACGTGTTTGTCACCTTTTTCAGTTGCATATTTCATTGTACAATGCACAGAAGGGCGTGGTATGTCAAAGTCTCCCCCCCCCCCAGTTTGTGCTGGTTGGTAAATTATGTAGCTCTTGTGGAGACACGAAAATCATTCTAATGTAGTTGGCATAAAACTTGAACCAATTTATTCCATCCCTATTTGTTTGTACGTAATACATGAATTAGAAAGGAAATGATATTGTGACAAACGTAAACATTGTAGCTTAGGCCCTTTTTCTACTTCAACCATGTCCCTCTCGTCCATTAATTCGCACTCGATTGCCGGAAATCTGGATAGCCATCCATTTTTACTTCTAATTCAACACGAACAAACAAGCAAACACATAAACACAGAAACAAACGCTCCGTCACCCCGTCACCCCGTCTCCCAGATACAGTGTAACTTCTATGATTTACAATCTTGCATAAAACACTATGTTGTATAACCAAATAAAAATAAAACATGCGTGCTAAAAGTGCTTTTTCATGGTTGATGCAAAAGATACAGTCTAAGATGACATCAACTGCGATTACCCAAAACAAATAGCTTGTACACCACTGGATCTATTAAATCTTCCTTGACGGGTTTAGGTGCAATGTGCTAGGTATACATGAAGGTATTCGATGGTTTTTAATAACATTGTCTGTTTTCATACATATTTTTTTATAAGAAACAATATTATTAAAAACCATCGAACACTGCTCACACTATATATATATATATATATATATATATATATATATATATATATATATATATATATATATATATATATATATATATATATATATATATATATATATGTGTGTGTAAGAAACATGAAGCTCAAATTACAGGGGCCGTGCAACAGGGGGGCCGGGGGGGCCATGGCCCCCCACTTTTTGAGATATAAATTTTTCAGTTGGAAAGATGCATGATGCTGAATGGCTTTGTATCAGTCACATTTCTACAACCCGTAGTAATGATTTTAGTTAAGAATTAGGAGCATAGAGGAAAGACATTTACTCCAAAATTGGTGCATTGGCTTTATCTAAGCCAAATCCCAGAAATTTGACTTTTTCTGAACTTGTTTGGCCAAGAAAAATTAGTTTGGTTTAGACGATTTATTTGGCTTTATGGCTTTTGGCTTTTATGGCTCTTTTCATTTCTATAGAAGATTAGCTCCGATATTAACAAGTTATCATCAGCAGTAGGTTGATTATAATAAGCCTGTGACCATTGATTTTCGTTGGCTTACATTCCCTGGCCTTCTGTGTGGTGACAAGAGAAAACATTACGTGTTTTTGTTGACTTTCGATATCATGCTTTCCTGTATATTTTAACCAGTCTTCAAGCCATTTCTACAACCGAAAGATCACTAATACAAAATATCGTTTCCATTGTGAAAGTTGTATTGGTCAGTGGTGCTACGACTGCGACACCTGAAATATCTTTTTCTATGGCTAGAAGAATTAAAACATGGCTAGGGTCAACAATGAAACAACGGAGATTCAACTCACTTTCTATTTTGAATTCAAGCAAACCTCTTGTAAATAAGCTACAACTGGTTAAAGTTGCTAATGAATTTGTTGAAAAGCGTCCAAATCGTAGAAACGAATTTGGTTTGTTTACAGAGAGCGATTTAAAGACCCAATAGCTTCAACAACTGGACAGAGACCTTAAAATTTAGACTTCTATACTTTTTGTCTAAAGCAGTGTCTCCCAACCACTGTGCCGTGGCACACTAGTGTACCGTAAGAGATCATCAGGTGTGCTGTGAAAAACTGCCAAATCTCGCTTCATTAGTAAAAAAATTACTGATTCGACGCAGATAATGAATAGTCTTATGTTTATCTTAATGAACTGGCTGCAGTCGGTAATCACTGATGCTTTGAGAGACAGCGGCAGTGATAAACGATTGATAAATTTATTAGGAAATAAGGAATCAACAAGGGGCTGTACTTCACTAGCTGTGTATTTTCACATATTTATTTGGTGGTATCCCGTATGAATTTTTGATGTAGAACAGGTGCCGTATCATAAAAATGGTAGGGAAACACTGGTCTAAAGCACAATGATAATCGGTAATATAACTATACATAACTCATATATATATATATATATATATATATATATATATATATATATATATATATATATATATATATATATATATATATATATATATATATATATATATATATATGAGTTATGTATAGTTATATTACCGATTATCATATATATATATATACGAGCATTACAAAAATACATTACGAGATACATTTATAAGCTTGGCCCCCCCCACTTTTGAAATCAATGCGCGGCCCCTGAATTAGGCAAAAGTTAAGAAACAATTAAGAAACGCAGGTAGGATGAGTTGCAAAAGTAAACTTGAAAAATCTGCTTTTGCGAGAAACTTTTTCATTGAACTGGACAAAAAATACAAACAACAACCTTCTCTCAAATGTTTTTAACTAAAACTTCAATTTCTCATCTCATAGTTCCTTTCATGCTATAGGAAATTTCAAGAATTTTAAGAACAATTTAAGGAACATTTAAGGTTCGATATGGCAAAATATTATGACACATCCAGGCTGAAGGGAGAAAGTTTGCTTCGTAAAAGAATAAAACGTGTACTCCGGAAAAACGAGTGCCAGTAGCCATCTGCGTCGCTGCTCTGCTTGCTTGTGGTGCTGAGGTAGAATTGGCCGCCTCTACTCGTTTTGGAACCTGACAGAGTTCTCTAACGTGCGTGGCCCGCGTGCTATTGAAAACGATGTCGAGACTGCTAATCAGGGGATCTGCTATTCTGACATACATTGACCACGTTCAAGGTCCATGTAACGAGTGATTTTTCTTGTACGTGTCATAAGCGAGCAGCCGAGCGTAGTCGTTGTACGAAAATTTGAAAAAAAGCGCGTATACCATTAATTTTGCTCTGATCTACTTGATTGAGCATCACAGTTCTATATCCCTACCATTTTTTTTGCCATAAAAACTTTGAATATCATATCCAGCTAAATTTTGCAGAGAAGGCAATAATGTGGGGCCATTCAAGAAGTACCTAACGGAAAATTTGTCATTTTTACCCCATACCCCTTGTAAAGGCCTGTCACACTAGAGCTTAATATAGAACAAAATAATATGATATTAATATAAAACACTAAAATACTACGTAATGAATTATTGAAGAGTATCAGTGTTTTTAAAATCAGCCGTCGGTCGTCGCATCCGACGGCAGCTTTTTTATTTGCGACACCTACTTTCCCTTAGGTAAATTGTATGATATATGATAAATAACAATTTCCGCCGGGCCTTGCAACTCCTACTTCAAAAACTGCTGAAAACACTGAGTATCCTCAAATTTAGTATTATAAATAGGTATATATAGCAGAAGAGTATATTTGTCAGTAACCTATGAACTTTCATATACATCCTGGGAGAAATAAATTGGTGAAAGTTACTCTACCATTTTGTTCAAATTGGTATGCTGTGTGATTGTCAACAACAACAACAGTTTATCTTGACACTGAAGCAGCAAGAACCAGCATACAGTCTTTGCAACAAATGTCACACTGACAAATTTTTCCTAGTTTGGCCCTACCATTTTCAAATTATCATTCACATGCTAGGCCAATTCTGAGAATTCCGTTTCTTCTAGAAGAAAAATACCTTTTTAGTTTTATCCGAATATTCATTTACTGTGTACTCACAACTGTGTATACTTTCCATTGACGTTCTCATATAGAAAATCTGAAGGTAAAGCTGAGAAATCGTAAAGAATATGTTTCTAGTTATTCTTCCCATCAATAAAACTTTTGTAGCCCAATGTATTCGGTCATGCCAGCGTTCGGTGTGTATGTCAGAGAATAGCAGATCTCGCTAATCTGAAAGTGAGCTTGAACGTTGACACCTTCAGTTTGACAATTGAAACTTAGACATTGAAAGTTCAAAGGTTGATTGGACAGTTGCAATTTCGAGTTTGGGAGAAAGTTTGAGTTTGAAAGTTGAACGTGCGAGTTTGAAGGCGGAAAGTTTGAGTTTGAAAGTTAAACGTATGAGGTTGAAAGCTGACAGCTTGAGTTTGAAAGTTTGAGTTTGAAAATTGAAAGTTTCAGATTGAGATCCAACAGTGCGAGTTTGAGAACTGAAAGTTTGAGTTTGAAAGTTCTAGTTTCGAGTTTGAGAGTTGAAAGTTTGAGTTTGAAAGTTTTCGTTTCGCGTTGGACATTTGACAGTATGAGTCTGAAAGTTGAATGTTTGAGTGTGAAAGTTGAACGTTTGAGTTTGAAAGTTGAGACTTGAGACATAAATTTCGAAAGATGACTTTAAGTTTAAAATCAAGTAGAAGTTTCAAGCGGTAATCGCGCGTCGAAGTTCTCAGTCCATGGATCTTGTTGCATATAACTGATCAACTGCCTGGTCAAATCTTCATTTCGTGTTTGCACAAAAACAGAAAATAATAGTCTGATTGAACATGAAAGAGTAACTTAACTTGCCAAACAAGTGCCCTACCTGTCTGCTATTAAGTCTTAGTCTTTGGCTTCGCAAGCAAGTCGTCCAACTATTGTATAAACACTAGGGACCATATATTCTTGGTACGCTCTGCATCAGGTTACATGGCATTCTTGTCATAACTGCAACCTTCCATGACTGCAGAAAAATTGCCCAATGCACACCTCACGTGATTTGAATTCATCCATTGTCGTAAAATATCACTTTACATTGTTGACAGTTTCCTACCGCTAAAGGGTATTGTTTCCCCAAGCTGCTCACTTTTTTCCATTGCATGTGTTGGCACCTGCGTGGGTCGTATCCATCCTTGAACTCAATCCTCGAAATAGGCCAGTTCCTAGAAGAATGCATGATAATCTCATGGAACCACTACATGTCTTTTTCATAAGGAGCCGCTTTATACGGAACCTACGTCCAGAAGGCTAAAAAACCAAGGAACTCTGCTACAAAACCTAACGACCTTTTATTACTTATGACAAAATCCAGGCGCGCAGCTAGGAATTTTTGAGAGTAGGGGTCTTATCAACAAAAAGGGGACACCATACACTTTCTAGAGAGAATGTGTAGGATGTAGGGACTCCCTGTATACATTTCTCCACACGTGACATTACCTGATAGAGTAAATTACTCCGATCAAAGCAACCTACAAATGTATCTTGAAATCATACACGGTAAAGGTAAAGATTTAGATTTATGGTTTTGTATTTATGTAGGTTGGTCTAAATTAGTGTTTATTAATACTATTCTCTGTAAACCAACGTTAAATATTGATAATATGATATGATATGATATGATATGATATGATATGATATGATATGATATGATATGATATGATATGATATGATATGATATGAAATGATATGATATGATATGATATGATATGATATGATATGATATGATATGATATATATGATTGATATGATATGATATGATATGATATGATATATGATATGATATGATATGATATGATATGATATGATATGATATGATATGATATATGATATGATATATGATATGATATGACTTCGTTACTTTCAAGAGTAAAAAGACTATAAACAGGTCTACTTAGCAAAAATATAATAAACAGTATTAAAATTCTGCAACAAAAAGGGCATTTTTACCTTTTTAGGAAAAGGGCAGGGGTCTAGACCCCTAGGAGACTCTTCCCGTAGTTGCGTACCCTGAAATCCCTAAGGGACTTGTTTAATTTCGATTGTTCTCATCGCTGCAAACAATAAAGAATTAGAAAGGCAACTTCACTTAAACTATGTTTTAATCTTTGCAACAAGTTGTTTGTATGTGCCCCTTTTACACGGTCAGATTTTTATCGAATCATGATCCGATTTTACCCGATTTTATCGAATACCAAACAACCAAACTGTTGTTTTGAAAAAATGAGAGAGGAGAACGTACAAAATGGATGAAAGAATGGCTAATGGTGCATCCAGTATTTGGAACTTGCGATACACTTTTGAAGGAGTTGAGGCTCGCCGAACAAAAATGACTACACGAACTTATGCTCAATTTCAATACAGAGCGATAGGCCTAATGAGCTAATTGTTCACATGCTTCGGTCCGACAAAATACCAATATATAGTTGTTGGCTTTATATTTAGCAGTGAAAAAACTCTTTTCTTTGACCTATTGCTGAACTGCTGGGATCCCAACAGTTATGTCACTGCGCATGCGCATAGCAGAGTGATTTTCAAAGTTAAGAAAGAAGTTAAATTAGTTGTGAATCAAAACCATTGAGGAAATGATCAATTTGAACTTAATAGAGAGTATGAGAAAGAGAGATTTGTGTAAATGAAAGTCCAAAAGATGCTGGATGGAAAACCGCTGAGGACTGTGATTGTTTCAAGTAAACAAGATGAAATGTGGCTAAGTTCAACCTTTTAAATATATAATCAGATTCAACAATACTTACATTCATTAGTTCTCACTTATTCATTTTTCCTCGCCTTCTGACACCTTTATGACACAATGTTTTCTTTTCTCTAGGTATGTCTTAAAGAAATGAAAAGCAACAAGTTTGCTAAGGGAGTTTGAGCACTCAAATTTGTCAACATTTGAGGAATTTTCAATACTGAGCTGTAACCGCAGAATAGATAATAGGTGCTTTAACCGAACTTCATTATAACTAACACATACGTGTACAACTCCTATAGGATGCAATCAACAGTTTGAGGTGGCAAAACAAACCCATACCTATTCACCATCATGCCAAACTCCTGCAGGATCGTTTTTTAAAATCCGTCTCATCGTAGAGGAGTCTCGGGGGCTCAGCCCCTTTGTTAACGAGCGTAATATATAGCTTTCTGGCGAGTTCCCATTAAAAGTAGTATGAATCGACCTCTTATTTCAGCTTTACGAATATATTCCATCAATTTCATTTAACTTATGTACAATTGTGTGTAAGTATAAGGAGTTTGAATAAAGCATTGGGTATGGCCATGGAAATGGCCGCACAGCCCCCTTTCCTACCTTTTCAGGACCACACCACTGCATAGGAAAAATACCACCCCAATGTACTTATACCTTTGCTGCATGTGATGATTTCTAATTAATGCTGTCAGCATTACTGCACTTGCAATACCAGCTTGTATGTCCATATAAAATTATCTGTTCAGACTGTAAAACTGAACAATTTGGAAACTGAACTGAACAACACTGAACAATACCAATAAATACCAGTATAACTTTACACATAATAAGCTTTTCCAAGGATACGCTTATCTATTGAAACTTTTGCTTACGACTACCAAAATTACGCTACCAACCTCCAGACACTTTAAATGGGTTGCTTCGAAAGTAACTGGAGGTTTTTTGAGGAACATCCAAAAGTACTGGATGAATACAACAAATAAAGAGAAGAATGCAATGTAAAACGTAAAAATAATTATGGTCCATTATAGTTTACAGACAGTAAATATATCTTTCATATACAAAACTTTAAATTATCATTTCATGAATTTCAAAGTGGAAATGGGGTGAATGTGTATAATATCACATTAAAATACAACGTGAATCCCACTGGTAGATAAGTACCGACTAAACTCTTAATCACTTATCACTCTTCAGAGCTTTACAAGCTATAGAAGTATGTGGGTAAAGTTCCGTCATATGGCATTATACGTATATATACAATAAATACTGCTACTTAGTAATAACAATAATAATAAGAGCCTAAGGCCACGTGACATAAGAGTTAACAAACCACGTGGCATAAGAGTTAATTGAAATGCTCAATATGATATCAGGACGTAAACAGAGGCACGTCCGAAGACTTTTCAGATGGGGGGGGGGGGGTGTAGCAAAAGCAGGGCACAAGAACTTTACTGATAGGTTTGAACAAGTCACCATAATTACCGACAAGCCGAGAGCTTCATGCCAACTTTTAGCGACATGCCAACAAGCTACCAGCGAGAGTGGAGTGGAGGATATGGCATGCCCCCACACAACCCACTTCGGTGCGCCCCTTGTCGTAAACATCGACAGGTCCATCAATGCAACAAGACAGCAGCTGTGTGGAATAACTGACTGCTGCTTCTCTCTGCAGCTTTCAAATAGCCTTAGCCTAGATTACTGAAAGACACTACAAGTGACAACCCAGGCAGTGCCGTTCCTACAAACCTCCTTTGAGGGTGTAGGATCTAAAAGATAGATTTCAATCTACATGGTATTTACAAGTCGAAGCGTGCTTCCAGTCTCGTTGCATCCCATAATGCTTCTGGCCAGAATCTCGACTCAAAAGCGGCTTTTTGCAATCATCGATTGAAGGCACCAGCGAATTGTTATTATTTGTGCGGTCATAGGTAGGTACAATTTGTTCATACATGTCCCGTTCGAAGGTACGTTCTTGAAATGTGCTCTTCTGGCAACACACGCAGTGAAAAATAGCTCCTTTGATCAGATTGAAGACTTTCAAGTTCAGGAAACAGAAAAAAATGCAATTCAGGAATCCTTGAGAACTATCGCCTACCCCCTGTAATAAAATAGCCAAATTTAGTGAGCAGTGAGCAGAAGTTAACAAGTAAGCAACTAAATATGTTAGAATAACAGTAAGTTAATAAGGAAGTAAGGAAGTTAAGGCCTTGCTAAACTAGACAACATCATAGCGCGACATTTGCTGCATGTCTTGTCTGTGATGTAATTTGCAGATATGCCTAAACATGTCAACTTTGTCACTGCAAAAAAGATATTAATGCCGTTGCTGTCGGTTTGGCGCTAAATTCAAAAGTTGACATGTTGCCTGGCAAACACGAAATGTAAATTTTGGCTTCCTAATGCAATACTGAAGTTCTTGAAGATGAAGCAAACTGCGTGTTGACCGATGATCTATTAGAGAGTATTTCCGTGTATCTGGTTCAAGAGTCCTGTATTGTTTTGAACAGCCAGCCAAAACCTTTCATTAAATGTGTTTGAACAAGCCTAAAGTTACGTCACATAAAGAGCAGAGCACAGATTCGTTGTCTTAAATTTCGCATGCAAACAGACTCCTGGAAGGAATATAACAGAAACAAAATGCAAAAAATGGATGTATAAAAATAACCTGAAGACTCTGAAATGCTCTATCCATGTTACTAAAGTTTTTACTTGTGTGTCCACCGAATGCAAGACAGCATCTAAGAATTCCCCAAAATCTTCCCAAGAACAACAAAAGTGGAACGAATATCAATTTCCGATCGGCAAGTCTTGCTGACT
Organism: Mastigias papua; assembly: GCA_964019165.1. NCBI lineage: Eukaryota > Metazoa > Cnidaria > Scyphozoa > Rhizostomeae > Mastigiidae > Mastigias > Mastigias papua. The sequence continues at coordinate 14,924,389 of OZ025276.1, forward strand.
CTAAAACATCTCTTGCAATGACACTTTCTTTGCTCTGCTTCAACTGTTAACAAAGGATTTGAATGTTTGAAAAAAAGAACTAGAACGTTAGAGTAGGGATAATATTTACTGACAAGAGCGACGAAAAAAACGTGCTTAAAACAAATTTAGAAGCATGGAAATAGACAAGAGTTCTTGCTTATATTACATAAGAATCAAATTATTAGAGTGAGAAAACGTAAATTCAAGAAAACTGTTAACGATAGATTATGAAACAAGGTACAGCTTTCTTAACAGTACATATATTCAACTGTATAAACAGACAGTCATCATCATTATCGTGCAGAAGGCTTTAAGGAAACTGTGGCATGCATGCTTTCTTACCAGCTGTAATGAAGCTTCTGGCTACACTGTTTACCATTAAAACTAACAGTGACCTACATAGGTCACCTAATTGATACAGAAGAGTACCTACACTTTGTAAGACATTGAATCTTATATACATATATGGACATCATTTTGCCATATTTGGTATGTACCATGTACAGGGGGCCATGCGACACACCTCTAGTTTTTAGTGTTGTGATTATTGTGAAGCGAACCTGACGTACATGTAAGTTAACCTTAATTATATTCGAAGGAGCTATGTGTTATATTGTTGACAGAGAAATACAGTCCTCAGAATTATAGAACCTAGAACCTGAAGATTATTCTAGAGTTTCATTTGTGCATTTTCTCCCAAGAATCAGAGCCTACCATTAGGAGTGTAAGGGTGTTTACCCGTAGGCACAATTATCTTTTATACACTTTGCCATACAGCTGGTTTATTCCCAAAGCACTCACACACTACTTCTGCACCAAACAGCATGAGTCAAAGGACAATGAAGAACAAATCGTTTCATCGTGCAAACACAAATGATGAGGGATTGACTTCAGATCGGTAAATAGCAAACTTCTAATCTCTAGGTCGTAGAAAATTTTGACTCACTTACACAACTATTATATCTAGAAATAGAATTATATATTTAGATCTTAATAGATGAAGGTTCACGGTAGGTTTTAAGGCTGTCGTCTACATGGAAGTACTTAAAATCACGGGACATGAAGAATCTATCATAACACCATCATATGAGATATTATCCCGACGATTTGACGACGGTCATTTCAACTGTTTATTTCTCAACTTGTAAGTGAGAATTCGTTTTTCATGCTCGATCTTCGTCCGAAATATGCCCAGGCCTAGACCTCGGCACTTTCATGCAAATGGATAATAGTACTTTTCTTTGGAAAATTCTGCAACTACTTATTGCATTGTTGCAAAGTAGATCATTCTATCATCATTCTTAAACTTGTAAGAAACCAAATTATAAAAATTTCTGTAGTATTTCTTCCGTTTCTAAATTGGAAAATTATCACTATAAATTATATCATCTGTAAACAATTTTTCATGTTCTCCTTTGTGAATTAGACTCCAGCCCAGTGGAGGACACCAGACGATACCTTACCCCTCCCCAAAAAAACATCTCAAATTCTCGTGTTTGCTTTCTCTGTAAAACATTGATCTTCTGTTTCCATTCATTATCATTTTGAAATCATTTGCAAAAGCTTCTTACAAATGAATACATTTCCACTATGTATCAAAATTAAAATGGCGTTGCCTATATGCTGCGAATATCATATCTTCATTTTCACTAAAAATACAGTAAAACTCACTTCTTTATGCAGCTTGTATTTGATGGATGCGTACAGCACAAACGTGGTTGGGTAGACTATAATTTCAAGCAATTTTGCGTCCAATATTATCCAGGTAACCTCTTCACCTGTTAAAAAGTAATTTGTGCTGGTGTCACGTGATGCATCATGGTATATCCAACACCAACCTGAATCTACAGGGCCTGCTGCAGGGCCTAGCATTCCTTCATACAAGGCAATCCAATTGATGATTGGACCAAGGAACCAGTTTATAAAGTGGAAATATGGTAGAAGCTTTTTCCCAAGTATTTGATTGCCTTTTACAATTGCAAGGTATAGATGGACGGCCAGTGTTAATGTCCAAAGAAAAGAAGCTGTTGAAGCGGAGTTAGTGAAGAAACTTTGCAATTTACACTTGTTATTGTTGCTATTCTGGTCACCACCAGGTTCGATTAAAAAACCAACGAGGCTTGATGCGGCAATAAAGAAATCTGATATACTGAGAAAAAGTAGGATTTTGCGAGAAGTTGTCCGAACATCTTTCCATATTGCAAATGTTAACATAATAGTCATGGAGCCAAGCATCGACAACGTAGACATACTGCCAACCAAGTACCGATTCAGCTTATTACTTCCCCAAGAAACATATTGGTCTTCTTCAGATACTTCAAAGTAGGAAGATGGGTCCATTTCATTTGCTATTTTAATCTGTTGACAAGAGAGAAACAATTAAAACAATTGAAAAGATACCTAATTAGATGAAGTTTACAAAAATAAAATAAATAAATAAACAAATAAATAAAATACTGATTAGGCCTCATTTGAGGTTGGAAGATTGCCTGGAATTTTGTCACCACAAAAACCAGATCAAGAAGAAGCAAGAGTGGTGACAGGGAAACCATCAGGAATTAAAAACCTTTGGCTGGCTTCATTGCCAAGAAAGAAATGAACATTCACATATTGGGACTGTTTAATGAACCTATTGTTCGTACAAGCAATGTTAGTTTCTATGGTCTTCTGGATTGGCTTAGAGCTGTTTCTATAGCGTCGGTACCAAAATAATAAAAAAACATTAGAAAGGAGATGCAAAATGAATGAAATGATATGGATTTTGGTTACACAGTAATTTCATCTACGAAGGATAATATTTAAAGTCAACTATGTCGTCTAGCTCATGAAGGAACTCCCAATTGTTATCAATATGTTCAATCTCGCTTGCCAATAAAGATATCCTGCTGCCTGCCTTGTTGCCATGCTACCGTCTTCTTTTATTTAGTTTTGGTTTAAATTTCTTAATACGTCATATTCTAGAGAGCTAAATAGTGCTCTTAGGGACCGGTCATTAATTCCTCCGGGGAGGGGGTGGAAGAAGTCTGGGAGGGGGATGAAAATTCTTTACATTCAGATGGAGGGGAGATGAAAAAAGGGCATTTCACGAGAAGGACTGTGGAGTTTCTTCTGAAATCCTGGAATGGGGATCAAAATATTTGCATAAATCTGAGAGGGGGGATGAAAATTCCATCAAATATATCAGAATATCTTCCACCCCCTCCCCACAAGTAATTAATGACCAGTCCCTTAGTTGTTCTTTCTTTTGGCATTGTGTAATTTCCCAGTGATGCCTAGTTTTTATTGCCTGTTAATCTTTGCAACTGAAACTGCATTTAATATGAAAGTATCTGACACACGTCACTAGTAAAATATTAGCTTGATTGACAAGGACACATTCAAGGAACTGAAACCCCTATGAATTGATGGTATTGAGGTTTCCGAAACTATCTCTTATTGTGCTAGTTTTTAAATGATCACAACCTCTCTGTGCCAAATATTTTGCTATTACTAGGCTGCTTACTTCATTCACGACTTCATTCATGAAATAAAAACAATGGTTTTCATACTTAAATAGATATAGCAAAGAATCGAAAACAAAGGATCCAATTGAAAACAAAGTTTAGTAACTAAACATATACTCAGAGATGAGCAGTATATTATCCTAGTATCCTGAACATACTATCTAGATACTGACATAAGTATCTTGCAATTTGATACTAATTTGGCTGAATAAAGGTATCTTGTAATATGATCAAGTTTCAAAAAACACTTCAAAGCTACAAGATAGTTGTAAAGATCGTTAATGTAAATTATAATATGGAGGGCCTTTGATCCTGATTTTTCAAATAACAGAAAAGTCAGGGGCGGGTGAAATAACACGGAATACCTATGGGGGCCGAGCAATTCAAAATCATGCAGATGATAAAAAGAATCATTGAAATAAAAATTGAACATCGATTTAATAAAAAGCATCAACGAATTGATTGTGTAGAACCCCACAATGCATTTTCCAAGTTATCCCAGCGTGCACGTCTTAAGTTTGGCGCCAAAAACAGTATTATTAAATCTTATCTATTCTGAGCCTTCATACTCTTATCCACTATATTTGTATAAAAGTGTGTGTAAATGGACGATTCCGGTAGAGTTGAGCGAGGTCCCATGGCCCCCACGATCAACTGAAAGTTAAATAATACCCACTCATATTGGCTATTTTGTACCTTTCTAGCAGTTACGTCACTGCTTTAAGTGATAGTATTGATATTCGTTCCAGTTCAGAAGAGCCTGATCTTCTCTGATACAAACTCAATAGATCGATTTGTATGAACTGCTATTCTGCGCAAGTAATCACCACTGTGGGACTCTTACACGCTATCACATACTATTATTATTTTAATAAATACTTTTAGCAAGTATGGTAATTACCTGGGGAAACTACGAGAATTTAAATGAAAACTGCATAGGTACAGCGATAGAGGGACTGGGAACATGTCCCAAGTTGTCTCCAAGATCAATTTTGCAATTCGTTCGACTTCGAGTAGAAAAGGGTAAGAGTTGTGGTGGATTTCTAGCAAGGTATAATTCACATGTCTGCATACGTGTTTGTCACCTTTTTCAGTTGCATATTTCATTGTACAATGCACAGAAGGGCGTGGTATGTCAAAGTCTCCCCCCCCCCCCAGTTTGTGCTGGTTGGTAAATTATGTAGCTCTTGTGGAGACACGAAAATCATTCTAATGTAGTTGGCATAAAACTTGAACCAATTTATTCCATCCCTATTTGTTTGAACGTAATACATGAATTAGAAAGGAAATGATATTGTGACAAACGTAAACATTGTAGCTTAGGCCCTTTTTCTACTTCAACCATGTCCCTCTCGTCCATTAATTCGCACTCGATTGCCGGAAATCTGGATAGCCATCCATTTTTACTTCTAATTCAACACGAACAAACAAGCAAACAAATAAACACAGAAACAAACGCTCCGTCACCCTGTCACCCCGTCTCCCAGATACAGTGTAACTTCTATGATTTACAATCTTGCATAAAACACTATGTTGTATAACCAAATAAAAATAAAACATGCGTGCTAAAAGTGCTTTTTCATGGTTGATGCAAAAGATACAGTCTAAGATGACATCAACTGCGATTACCCAAAACAAATAGCTTGTACACCACTGGATCTATTAAATCTTCCTTGACGGGTTTAGGTGCAATGTGCTAGGTATACATGAAGGTATTCGATGGTTTTTAATAACATTGTCTGTTTTCATTCATGTTTTTTTATTAGAAACACTGTTATTAAAAACCATCGAACACTGCTCACACTATATATATATATATGTATGTATGTATAAGAAACAAGAAGCTCAAATTACAGGGGCCGCGCAACAGGGGGGCCGGGGGGGCCATGGCCCCCCCACTTTTTGAGATATAAATTTTTCAGTTGGAAAGATGCATGATGCTGAATGGCTTTGTATCAGTTACATTTCTACAACCCATAGTAATGATTTTAGTTAAGAATTAGGAGCATAGAGGAAAGACATGTACTCCAAAATTGGTGCATTGGCTTTATCTAAGCCAAATCCCAGAAATTTGACTTTTTCTGAACTTGTTTAGCCAAGAAAAATTAGTTTGGTTTAGAAGATTTATTTGGCTTTTTGGCTTTTATGGCTCTTTTCATTTCTATAGAAGATTAGCGATATTAAAAAGTTATCATCAGCAGTAGGTTGATTATAATAAGTCTGTGACCATTGATTTTCGTTGGCTTACATTCCCTGACCTTCTGTGTGGTGACAAGAGAAAACATTACGTGTTTTTGTTGACTTTCGATATCATGCTTTCCTGTATATTTTAACCAGTCTTCAAGCCATTTCTACAACCGAAAGATCACTAATACTAAATATCGTTTCCATTGGGAAAGTTGTATTGGTCAGTGGTGCTGCGACTGCGACACCTGAAATATCTTTTTCTATGGCTAGAAGAATTAAAACATGGCTAGGGTCAACAATGAAACAACGGAGATTCAACTCACTTTCTATTTTGAATTCAAGCAAACCTCTTGTAAATAAGCTACAACTGGTTAAAGTTGCTAATGAATTTGTTGAAAAGCGTCCAAATCGTAGAAACGAATTTGGTTTGTTTACAGAGAGCGATTTAAAGACCCAATAGCTTCAACAACTGGACAGAGACCTTAAAATTTAGACTTCTATACTTTTTGTCTAAAACAGTGTCTCCCAACCACTGTGCCGTGGCACACTAGTGTATCGAAAGAGATCATCAGGTGTGCTGTGAAAAACTGCCAAATCTCGCTTCATTTGTAAAAAAATTACTGATTCGACGCAGATAATGAATAGTCTTATGTTTATCTTAATGAACTGGCTGCAGTCGGTAATCACTGATGCTTTGAGAGACAGCGGCAGTGATAAACGATTGATAACTTTGTTAGGAAATAAGGAATCAACAAGGGGCTGTACTTCACTAGCTGTGTATTTTCACATATTTATTTGGTGGTATCCCGTGTGAATTTTTTATGTAGAACAGGTGCCGTATCATAAAAATGGTAGGGAAACACTGGTCTAAAGCACAATGATAATCGGTAATATAACCATACATAACTCATATATATATATATATATATATATATATATATATATATATATATATATATATATATATATATATATATATATATATATATATATATATATATATATATACAGTCAACCTCGCATAATTCGGATCACTCGGGACTGGTTGATTTTGTCCGGATTACAGAAAATCCGGATTACGTAGAAACTTTTTCAGTGTTGCACTTTATTAAGAAACTAATTGGACTTAGCAATTCTGTCCGGAATATACAAAAATCCGGATAAAACCGATCCGAATTATGCAAGGTTGACTGTATATATATATATATATATATATATATATATATATATATATATATATATATATATATATATATATATATATATATATATAATATATATACAGTCAACCTTGCATAATTCGGATCGGTTTTATCCGGATTTTTGTATATTCCGGACAGAATTGCTAAGTCCAATTAGTTTCTTAATAAAGTGCAACACTGAAAAAGTTTCTACGTAATCCGGATTTTCTGTAATCCGGACAAAATCAACCAGTCCCGAGTGATCCGAATTATGCGAGGTTGACTGTGTATATATATATATATATATATATATATATATATATATATATATATATATATATATATATATATATATATATATATATATATATATATATATATATATATATATATATATATATATATATATATATATATATATATATATATATATATATACGAGCATTACAAAAATATATTACGAGATATATTTATAAGCTTGGCCCCCCCACTTTTGAAATCAATGCGCGGCCCCTGAATTAGGCAAAAGTTAAGAAACAATTAAGAAACGCAGGTAGGATGAGTTGCAAAAGTAAACTTGAAAAATCTGCTTTTGCGAGAAACTTTTTCATTGAACTGGAAAAAAAATACAAGCAACAACCTTCTCTCAAATGTTTTTAACTAAAACTTCAATTTCTCATCTCATAGTTCCTTTCATGCTATAGGAAATTTCAAGAATTTTAAGAACAATTTAAGGAACATTTAAGGTTCGATATGGCAAAATATTATGACACATCCAGGCTGAAGGGAGAAAGTTTGCTTCGTAAAAGAATAAAACGTGTACTCCGGAAAAACGAGTGCCAGTAGCCATCTGCGTCGCTGCTCTGCTTGCTTGTGGTGCTGAGGTAGAATTGGCCGACTCTACTCGTTTTGGAACCTGACAGAGTTCTCTAACGTGCGTGGCCCGCGTGCTATTGAAAACGATGTCGAGACTGCTAATCAGGGGATCTGCTATTCTGACATACATTGACCACGTTCAAGGTCCATGTAACGAGTGATTTTTCTCGTACGTGTCATAAGCGAGCAGCCGAGCGTAGTCGTTGTACGAAAATTTGAAAAAAAGCGCGTATACCATTAATTTTGCTCTGATCTACTTGATTGAACATCACAGTTCTATATCCCTACCATTTTTTTTAGCCATAAAAACTTTGAATATCATATCCAGCTAAATTTTGCAGAGAAGGCAATAATGTGGGACCATTCAAGAAGTACCTAACGGAAAATTTGTCATTTTTACCCCATACCCCTTGTAAAGGCCTGTCACACTAGAGCTTAATATAGAACAAAATAATATGATATTAATATAAAACACTAAAATACTACGTAATGAATTATTGAAGAGTATCAGTGTTTTTAAAATCAGCCGTCGGTCGTCGCATCCGACGGCAGCTTTTTTATATGCGACGCCTACTTTCCCTTAGGTAAATTGTATGATATATGATAAATAAAAATTTCCTCCGGGCCTTGCAATTCCTACTTCAAAAACTGCTGAAAACACTGAGTATCCTCAAATTTAGTATTATAAATAGGTATATATAGCAGAAGAGTATATTTGTCAGTAACCTATGAACTTTCATATACATCCTGGGAGAAATAAATTGGTGAAAGTTACTCTACCATTTTGTTCAAATTGGTATGCTGTGTGATTGTCAACAACAATAACAGTTTGCCTTTACACTGAACCAGTAAGAACCAGCATACAGACTTTGCAAATGTCACAGTGACAAATGTTTCCTAGTTTGGCCCTACCATTTTCAAATTATCATTCACATGCTAGGCCAATTCTGAGAATTCCGTTTCTTCTAGAAGAAAAATACCTTTTTAGTTTTATCCGAATATTCATTTACTGTGTACTCACAACTGTTTATACTTTCCATTGACGTTCTCATATAGAAAATCTGAAGGTAAAGCTGAGAAATCGTAAAGAATAAGTTTCTAGTTTTTCTTCTCATCAATACAACTTTTGTAGCCCAATGTATTCGGTCATGCCAGCGTTCGGTGTGTATGTCAGAGAATAGCAGATCTGAAAAGTGAAAGTGCGAGAAAATAACCGACCCGAGCGGGATTCGAACTCACGACCCCTGACTTTGTACGTCGGTGCTCTACCAACTGAGCTATGTGGCCCGATAGCTCAGTTGGTAGAGCACCGACGTACAAAGTCAGGGGTCGCGAGTTCGAATCCCGCTCGGGTCGGTTATTTTCTCGCACTTTCACTTTTCATTTCTTCCAAACCCTGTTGCTTCTACTTAATAGCAGATCTCGCTAATCTGAAAGTGAGCTTGAACGTCGACACCTTCAGTTTGACAATTGAAACTTAGACATTGAAAGTTCAAAGGTTGATTGGACAGTTGAAATTTCGAGTTTGGGAGACAGTTTGAGTTTGAAAGTTGAACGTGCGAGTTTGAAGGCGGAAGGTTTGAGTTTGAAAGTTTAACGTATGAGGTTGAAAGCTGACAGCTTGAGTTTGAAAGTTTGAGTTTGAAAGTTGAAAGTTTCAGATTGAAATCTAACAGTGCGAGTTTGAGAACTGAAAGTTTGAGTTTGAAAGTTCTAATTTCGAGTTTGAGAGTTGAAAGTTTGAGTTTGAAAGTTTTCGTTTCGCGTTTGACATTTGACAGTATGAGTCTGAAAGTTGAATGATTGAGTTTGAAAGTTGAGACCTGAGACATAAATTTCGAAAGATGACTTATAATAATAATAATAATAATAATCGAATGTTTTAACAGGATGACCTATCAGTACAATATATACTGTTATCATTAGGGTCCTGATACTTAAGCAACTAACAAATTAAAGGTAAAAGATCGAAAAACTAATTAAAAATGTTCACTAGCAGTCCAATCCAGAGATATAAAATAATTTGCATCATATAAAATAGTTTTCTAAAAATCGTTTAAAAAGGAGTCTAGATTCAATTTTTTAGCACTTAGTGGCAAGTTGTTAAATTCTTTCCCAGCCAGATAATAGAAACCTTTGCGTCCAAATTCAGTTTTCACTTGAGGAATCTTAACGAGAGGTTGAACGTTTCTTGTATTTTTCCCATGAGCATTGATAACGAGGTAATCTTTCATTGCATCACAGATATTGCCTTATTATTATTGCCTTATTAAAGATGACTTTAAGTTTAAAATCAAGTAGAAGTTTCAAGCGGTGATCGCGCGTCGAAGTTCTCAGTCCATGGATCTTGTTGAATATAACTGATCAACTGCCTGGTCAAATCTTCATTTCGTGTTTGTACAAAAACAGAAAATGATAGTCTGATTGAACAGAAAAGAGTATTTAACTTGCCAAACAAGTGTCCTACCTGTCTGCTATTAAGTCTAAGTCTTTGGCTTCGAAAGCAAGTCGTCCAACTATTGCATACACATTAGGGACCATATATTCTTGGTACACTCTGCATCAGATTACACGGCATTCTTGTCATAACTGCAAACTTCCATGACTGCAGAAAAATTGCCCAATGCACACCTCACGTGATTTGAATTCATCCATTGTCGTAAAATATCACTTAACATTGTTGACAGTTTCCTACCGCTAAAGGGTATTGTTTCCCCAAGCTGCTCACTTTTTCCACCGCATGTGTTGGCACCTGCGTGGTCCCTATCCATCCTTGAACTCACTCCTCGAAATAGGCCAGTTCCTAGAAGAATGCATGATAATCTCATGGAACCACTACATGTATTTTGTATAAGGAGCCGCTTTACACAGAACCTACATCCAGAAGGCTAAAAAACCAAGGAACTTTTGCTACAAAACCTAACGAACTTTTATTACTTATGATAAAACCCAGACGCGCAGCTAGGAATTTTTGAGAGTAGGGGTCTTATCAACAAAAAGGGGACACCATACACTTTCTAGAGAGAAAGTGTAGGATGTAGGGACTCCCTGTATACATTTCTCCACACGTGACATTACGTACTGTAACTGCTGTCGTTCCTCTTGGTCTCCCTTTCTGTGACAGTAATTGATAGAGTAAACTGAACTCGTAAATTACTCCGATCAAAGCAACCTACAAATGTATCTTGAAATCATACACGGTACTAGTTATTTAGATTTTTGGTTTTGTATTTATGTAGGTTGGTCTAAATTAGTATTTATTAATACTATTCTCTGTAAACCAACGTTAAATAATGATAATACCGTATTTCCTCGATTAAGCGCCCCCCTCGATTAAAGGCCCCTCGAATAAACGCCCCCATATGCTACCAAATTTTGAAATAAACGCCCCCTTAGAATAAACGCCCCCACACAACCATCTTTTACAGTTGGTGTAGTGTATTGTGGTATCAAAACCCAACAGAATAGCGAACTTTCCTTTGCAGCGTCTATACAAAAGCTTCGAATAAAATCAGTCAAAGCAAACTTTTTTGTTTTCAAATTCCTTTACACTTGTGTCCATATGTTGGCACATTTCTTTTGTGCCCATCAGCTCTTTATGTGAAATCACGGCGACTTTCAGTTTCTGCGTTGTTCCTCGATAAAGGCAAGGCACAACTAGACCATTTTCTCTTTTTCTGGACCCAATGACAGAGGCTGTGATCTTGTTTGTCTTATCATTGTTCAAAAAAGATTTCAGAAGGAATGACAATTCCATTGGAATGTGTCCAAAACGGATAGTTTCTGAATTTGCCTTTTCACTGCTCATTTGCTCACTCTATGACAGACTCTGACATAGAAGAGGCAACACCAGACGTTGTCATATTAGAAGAGGATTCTGAAAATGATGACTTGATCGAGATCGAGTGAATTTTTTTAAATCAAACTCTTGGTAAAGTAAAATATGTTTGAGATTGTTTGTTTAAGATTGTGGACAATTTAGTTTGAAATTTTTTATTCTTTTTTTCCTTTTTAATACTTTCTAATAAACGCCCCCTCGAATAATGGCCCCCTCGATTAGGCGCCCCCCAAAAAGTGCCAGAATTAATAAACGATATGATATGATGATATGATATGATATGACTTCGTTACTTTCACGAGTAAAAAAGATTATAAACAGGTCTACTTAGCAAAAATATAATAAACAGTTTTAAAATTCTGCAACAAAAAGGGCATTTTTACCTTTTTAGGAAAAGGACAGGGGTCTAGACTCCTAGGAGACTCTTCCCGTAGTTGCGCACCCTGAAATCCCTAAGGGACTTGTTTAATTTCGATTGTTCTCATCGCTGCAAACAATAAAGAATTAGAAAGGCAACTTCACTTAAACTATGTTTTAACTTCTTTCTTACCTTTGAAAATCATTCTGCTATGCGCATGCGCAGTGACATAAATGTTGGGATCCCAGCAGTTTTGGATGTATTGCAATTAGCCACGTTTGAGATCGACCCTTTCCTACCGATTCAGCACTAGGTCAAAGAAAAGAGTTTTTTCACTGCTAAATATAAAACCAACAACTATATATTGGTATTTTGTCGGACCGAAGCATGTGAACAATTAACTCATTATCGCTTTGTATTGAAACTGAGCATAAGTTCGTGTAGTCTTTTTCTTCGGCGAGCCGCAACTCCTTCAAAAGTGTATCGCAAGTTCCAAATACCGGACGCAGCATTAGCCATTCTTTCATCCATTTTGTACGTTCTCCTCTCTTATTTCTTCGTCTCTTTATTATTATCGTAACTGCAGCAACTTGTTCTTCCTTTTTCAAAACAACAGTTTGGTTGTCTTGTATTCGGTAAAATCGGGTAAAATCGGATCATGATTCAATAAAATCTGACCGTGTAAAAGGGGCACATACAAACAACTTGTTGCAAAGATTAAATTAGTTGTAGATCAAAACCATTGAGGAAATGATCAATTTGAACTTAATAGAGAGTATGAGAGAGAGATTTGTGTGAATGAAAGTCCAAAAGATGCTGGATGGAAAACCGCTGAGGACTGCGATTGCTTCAATTAAACAAGATGAAATGTGGCCAAGTTCAACTTTTACATATATAATCAGATTCAACAATACTTACATTCAATAGTTCTCACTTATTCATTTTTCCTCTCCTTCTGGTATCTTTATAACACAATGTTTTCTTTTCTCTAGGTATGTCTTAAAGAAATGAAAAGCAACAAGTTTGCTAAGGGAGTTTGAGCACTCAAATTTGTCAACATTTAAGGAATTTTCAATACTGAGCTGTAACCACAGAATAGATAACAGGTGCTTTAACCGAACTTCATTATAACTAACACATACGTGTACAACTCCTATAGGATGCAATCAACAGTTTGAGGTGGCAAAACAAACCCATACCTATTCACCACCATGCCAAACTCCTGCAGGATCGTTTTTTAAAATCCGTCTCATCGTAGAGGAGTCTCGGGGGCTCAGCCCCTTTGTTAACGAGCGTAATATATAGCTTTCTGGTGAGTTCCCATTAAAAGTAGTATGAATCGACCTCTTATTTCAGCTTTACGAATATATTCCATCAATTTCATTTAACTTATGTACAATTGTGTGTAAGTATAAGAAGTTTGAATAAAGCATTGGGTATGGCCATGGAAATGGCCGCACAGCCCCCTTTCCTACCTTTTCAGGACCACACCACTGCATAGGAAAAATACCACCCCAATGTACTTATACCTTTGCTGCATGTGATGATTTCTAATTAATGCTGTCAGCATTACTGCACTTGCAATACCAGCTTGTATGTCCATATAAAATTATCTGTTCAGACTGTAAAACTGAACAATTTGGAAACTGAACTGAACAACACTGAACAATACCAATAAATACCAGTATAACTTTACACATAGTAAGCTTTTCCAAGGATACGCTTATCTATTGAAACTTTTGCTTACGACTACCAAAATTACGCTACCAACCTCCAGACACTTTAAATGGGTTGCTTCGAAAGTAACTGGAGGTTTTTTGAGGAACATCCAAAAGTACTGGATGAATACAACAAATAAAGAGAAGAATGCAATGTAAAACGTAAAAATAATTATGGTCCATTATAGTTTGCAGACAGTAAATATATCTTTCATATACAAAACTTTAAATTATCATTTCATGAATTTCAAAGTGGAAATGGGGTGAATGTGTATAATATCACATTAAAATACAACGTGAATCCCACTGGTAGATAAGTACCGACTAAACTCTTAATCACTTATCACTCTTCAGAGCTTTACAAGCTATAGAAGTATGTGGGTAAAGTTCCGTCATATGGCATTATACGTATATATACAATAAATACTGCTACTTAGTAATAACAATAATAATAAGAGCCTAAGGCCACGTGACATAAGAGTTAACAAACCACGTGGCATAAGAGTTAATTGAAATGCTCAATATGATATCAGGACGTAAACAGAGGCACGTCCGAAGACTTTTCAGATGGGGGGGGGGCGTAGCAAAAGCAGGGCACAAGAACTTACTGATAGGTTTGAACAAGTCACCATAATTACCGACAAGCCGAGAGCTTCATGCCAACTTTTAGCGACATGCCAACAAGCTACCAGCGAGAGTGGAGTGGAGGATATGGCATGCCCCCACACAACCCACTTCGGTGCGCCCCTTGTCGTAAACATCGACAGGTCCATCAATGCAACAAGACAGCAGCTGTGTGGAATAACTGACTGCTGCTTCTCTCTGCAGCTTTCAAATAGCCTTAGCCTAGATTACTGAAAGACACTACAAGTGACAACCCAGGTAGTGCCGTTCCTACAAACCTCCTTTGAGGGTGTAGGATCTAAAAGATAGATTTCAATCTACATGGTATTTACAAGTCGAAGCGTGCTTCCAGTCTCGTTGCATCCCATAATGCTTCTGGCCAGAATCTCGACTCAAAAGCGGCTTTTTGCAATCATCGATTGAAGGCACCAGCGAATTGTTATTATTTGTGCGGTCATAGGTAGGTACAATTTGTTCATACATGTCCCGTTCGAAGGTACGTTCTTGAAATGTGCTCTTCTGGCAACACACGCAGTGAAAAATAGCTCCTTTGATCAGATTGAAGACTTTCAAGTTCAGGAAACAGAAAAAAATGCAATTCAGGAATCCTTGAGAACTATCGCCTACCCCCTGTAATAAAATAGCCAAATTTAGTGAGCAGTGAGCAGAAGTTAACAAGTAAGCAACTAAATATGTTAGAATAACAGTAAGTTAATAAGGAAGTAAGGAAGTTAAGGCCTTGCTAAACTAGACAACATCATAGCGCGACATTTGCTGCATGTCTTGTCTGTGATGTAATTTGCAGATATGCCTAAACATGTCAACTTTGTCACTGCAAAAAAGATATTAATGCCGTTGCTGTCGGTTTGGCGCTAAATTCAAAAGTTGACATGTTGCCTGGCAAACACGAAATGTAAATTTTGGCTTCCTAATGCAATACTGAAGTTCTTGAAGATGAAGCAAACTGCGTGTTGACCGATGATCTATTAGAGAGTATTTCCGTGTATCTGGTTCAAGAGTCCTGTATTGTTTTGAACAGCCAGCCAAAACCTTTCATTAAATGTGTTTGAACAAGCCTAAAGTTACGTCACATAAAGAGCAGAGCACAGATTCGTTGTCTTAAATTTCGCATGCAAACAGACTCCTGGAAGGAATATAACAGAAACAAAATGCAAAAAATGGATGTATAAAAATAACCTGAAGACTCTGAAATGCTCTATCCATGTTACTAAAGTTTTTACTTGTGTGTCCACCGAATGCAAGACAGCATCTAAGAATTCCCCAAAATCTTCCCAAGAACAACAAAAGTGGAACGAATATCAATTTCCGATCGGCAAGTCTTGCTGACTCTAAAACATCTCTTGCAATGACACTTTCTTTGCTCTGCTTCAACTGTTAACAAAGGATTTGAATGTTTGAAAAAAAGAACTAGAACGTTAGAGTAGGGATAATATTTACTGACAAGAGCGACGAAAAAAACGTGCTTAAAACAAATTTAGAAGCATGGAAATAGACAAGAGTTCTTGCTTATATTACATAAGAATCAAATTATTAGAGTGAGAAAACGTAAATTCAAGAAAACTGTTAACGATAGATTATGAAACAAGGTACAGCTTTCTTAACAGTACATATATTCAACTGTATAAACAGACAGTCATCATCATTATCGTGCAGAAGGCTTTAAGGAAACTGTGGCATGCATGCTTTCTTACCAGCTGTAATGAAGCTTCTGGCTACACTGTTTACCATTAAAACTAACAGTGACCTACATAGGTCACCTAATTGATACAGAAGAGTACCTACACTTTGTAAGACATTGAATCTTATATACATATATGGACATCATTTTGCCATATTTGGTATGTACCATGTACAGGGGGCCATGCGACACACCTCTAGTTTTTAGTGTTGTGATTATTGTGAAGCGAACCTGACGTACATGTAAGTTAACCTTAATTATATTCGAAGGAACTATGTGTTATATTGTTGACAGAGAAATACAGTCCTCAGAATTATAGAACCTAGAACCTGAAGATTATTCTAGAGTTTCATTTGTGCATTTTCTCCCAAGAATCAGAGCCTACCATTAGGTGTGTAAGGGTGTTTACCCGTAGGCACAATTATCTTTTATACACTTTGCCATACAGCTGGTTTATTCCCAAAGCACTCACACACTACTTCTGCACCAAACAGCATGAGTCAAAGGACAATGAAGGACAAATCGTTTCATCGTGCAAACACAAATGATGAGGGATTGACTTCAGATCGGTAAATAGCAAACTTCTAATCTCTAGGTCGTAGAAAATTTTGACTCACTTACACAACTATTATATCTAGAAATAGAATTATATATTTAGATCTTAATAGATGAAGGTTCACGGTAGGTTTTAAGGCTGTCGTCTACATGGAAGTACTTAAAATCACGGGACATGAAGAATCTATCATAACACCATCATATGAGATATTATCCCGACGATTTGACGACGGTCATTTCAACTGTTTATTTCTCAACTTGTAAGTGAGAATTCGTTTTTCATGCTCGATCTTAGACCTCGGCACTTTCATGCAAATGGATAATAGTACCTTTCTTTGGAAAATTCTGCAACTACTTATTGCATTGTTGCAAAGTAGATCATTCTATCATCATTCTTAAACTTGTAAGAAACCAAATTATAAAAATTTCTGTAGTATTTCTTCCGTTTCTAAATTGGAAAATTATCACTATAAATTATATCATCTGTAAACAATTTTTCATGTTCTCCTTTGTGAATTAGACTCCAGCCCAGTGGAGGACACCAGACGATACCTTACCCCTCCCCAAAAAAACATCTCAAATTCTCGTGTTTGCTTTCTCTGTAAAACATTGATCTTCTGTTTCCATTCATTATCATTTTGAAATCATTTGCAAAAGCTTCTTACAAATGAATACATTTCCACTATTTATCAAAATTAAAATGGCGTTGCCTATATGCTGCGAATATCATATCTTCATTTTCACTAAAAATACAGTAAAACTCACTTCTTTATGCAGCTTGTATTTGATGGATGCGTACAGCACAAACGTGGTTGGGTAGACTATAATTTCAAGCAATTTTGCGTCCAATATTATCCAGGTAATCTCTTCACCTGTTAAAAAGTAATATGTGCTGGTGTCACGTGATGCATCATGGTATATCCAACACCAGCCTCCACCTACAGGGCCTGCTGCGGGGCCTAGCATGCCATTATACAAGGCAACCCCATTGATGATTGGACCAAGGAACCAGTTTATAAAATGGCAAAATGGCAGAAGCTTTTTCCCGAGCATTTGTTTGTTTTTTACAATTGCAAGGTACAGGTAGATGGCAAGTGTTAATGTCCAAAGAAAAGAAGATGTTGAAATGGAGTTAGTGAAGAAACTTTGCAATTTACACTTGTTATTGTTGCTATTCTGGTCACCACCAGGTTCGATTAAAAAACCAACGAGGCTTGATGCGGCAATAAAGAAATCTGATATACTAAGAAAAAGTAGGATTTTGCGAGAAGTTGTCCGAACATCTTTCCATATTGCAAATGTTAACATAATAGTCATGGAGCCAAGCATCGACAGCACACACATACTTCCAACCAAGTACCCATTCAGGTTATTATTTCCCCATGAGATATATTGATCTTCTTCAGATACCTCAAAGTAGGAAGATGGATCCATTTCATTTGCTTCTTTAATCTATGGACAAGAGAGATACAATTAAAGCACTTGAAAAGATACCTTAATTAGACGATGTTTACACAACTAAAATAAATAAATAAACAAATAAATAAAATATTGGTGAGGCCTCATTAGAGGTTGGAAGATTACCTGGAATTTAGTCGCCGCAAAAACCAGATCAGGAAGGGGCAAGAGTGGTGACGGAGGGCTTAAAACCATCAGGAATTAAGTAGGACCTTTGGCTGGTTTAATTGCCCAGAAAGGAATGAACATTCACATATTAATTGGGACTGTTTAATGAACCTATTGTTCGTGCAAGCAATGTAAGTGTCTATGGTCTTCTGGATTGGTTTAGAGCTGTTTCTATAGCGTCGGTACCAAAATGATAAAAAAACATTAGAAAGGAGATGCAAAATGAATGAATGATATGGATTTTGGCTACAATGTAATTTCACCTATCAAGGATAATATTTAACGTCTGCTATGTTTTCCAGCGTTCATGAAGGAAGTCCCAATGGGTATCAAAATATCAGCTTGATTGATGTGTACACCTTCAAGGAACTGAAACCCCTATTATGGTATTGAGGTTTCCGAAATTAGCTCCTATTGCGCTAGTTTTTAAATGACTACGATCTCTCTTTACTAACGGGTTTGCCAGTACAATGCTGTTTACTGTATTCATGAAATAAAAGTATTGTTTTTATACTGTTCTAAATATTTACTATATCATAGTAAATAGCTCCGTTGTGCTGATAGCTCTGTTGTGCTGCTCAAATATCTTTAAACACCTCTCGTTATCTTTAAACACCTCTCGTCAAACTTTTATTTCCCTTGGTGGGTTCTTCTATATTTCTACCCCGTGCATTTTATTTCAAGGCACAACTCCGGAGCCATGGAGACATGAATAAATAAATAAATGAATGAAGTGTCCTACCTGTTAGCAACTAAGTCGTGGCTCTCGCAAGCAAGTTGTCAAACTAATTCATATGCTCTACGGAGTACTTATATTCTCAGTATCTCTTGCATCAGATCATCAGAGGATTCCCGTAAGTACTATAGCCTCTGTAACGTGACACCATGAAAACCTTTCTAGGCCTCATGCACACCTCATGTGATCCGCATTTATCCATGACTGTCGTATCATGTCAATTTACATATGTTGACAGTTTCCTGCGGCCAAAGGGCATTGTTTCCCCACTTGATCTTTATTTCCACTGCACGTGCATGGCAATATCCTTCCGTGAAGTTTCACCGATTGCAATAGACTAGTTCCTTCGGCAACCTTTTCATTCCACGAACAACAATGCATTACGAACTGTTATTGTTTGAGGCAGACTAAGAATTTCAAAGCCCCAAGAGTAAAAACTGACATTGCAAGAAATTCAACAAGATTAAGAGGTCCGGCCATATGGAACTCACTGGATAGATCATGGAAGGAACTCAGTTACGGGGAACTAAAGAAGAAATCATCTTCTGAAAAGGAGCAAATAAACCAAATTGATTTCAAAAAGGAACATTAGCAAACAGGAATCGCTCTAGCAACTTTATTTATTATTAACCTTTAAAACTCTGCACTATTATTATTTTTTTTAAGGACTTGTTTTCAATTTTATTTAAACTTTAGCTTACAGGTCCACATCAGCTGTACAGCTGCCTTAGACCAACCTGTATAATACAAAATATAGATAGATAGATAGGTACTGGCACAACTGCAACTCATGGCCCTTTGTTTAGGCCTGCCTTACTTCATATCAGCGGTCCCTTATCAATTGGCCATTCCTAGCCCAGCTCTTCCTCTTTAGCACAGTTTAGTGATTTCAACTACTAGAAGCTATAATATTGTAATTATTAAGACATGCTTTGTAACTGGTATTGCCTGTTAACTAGATTATCTTGTTTGTGACAGATTTAATGTTTTAATTGTTAGTTTTGATTGTGTTTGGGTGTATATATGTATGGAAGGGGGGAGGGGGTAAAACAGTTTAGACTCTGTAAAGGAGGGGTGTGTAGAATTAATACTATGTCCAACCAGGGGAAGGGGGGGCTAAAAATTGCGAAAGTTTTTTAGACGGCATAAATGTATGGTCCCTAAGCCTTCAAGCCTCGGCGATAGGCCAAGGCCTAAAGTAGTTGTAACACGAAGAGAACTCTCAGTTGATGTTCATCATCACCTAGGGTGGGGGCTTATTCGAGGGGGGCTTGCTAACAATCTGAAGTTCTAGCATGGGGGCTTATTCGAGGGTGGGGCTTATTCGAGGGGGGCTAACTTGAGGATTTGCGGTACACATAGTGTAAGCTAAACACAAAACAACACTAGTTACTTCATAACACAATCCACGTTGACAGAGACAAACATTGCCCCCGGAAGGGTGATACTGGCAGTACACGGGAGTTACCTACACAAAAGGACTTGACATTTCTTCTTTATAACCATGGCTCAGTCCAAATTTGTCTTTTTCTCTTCTTTCTAACATTTTCTCCATCACCTATACAAACATTCATCACTGACAGCAAAGCTACTTTTTCGGTGTCCATTTTCAAAAAGAACAATTATCTACAATTATCAAGATTTATCTTCGCAGTGTAAACAGCTAAACTTATAATCACATAGTATAAACGCAGAAACATAATAGGCACTTTACAATATATACGTTTTTGTCTTATAAGAAAGCTGTTTTTTGCCCAGAACTAAAACCTTCTTACCCTTCTCATGATTTCAGCACTGAAACTTTCATATACGACTTTCTTAGCGAGAATACTTAAGCTTGCGCAAACACAACACTTTTACACAGACAGATTGGCACTACGCAAATTTAACATTGAAATACATAGATTTTGAAATGAGACGCAAATGCAAATACAGCAAAGAAATAATGGACTTAAGTGAAAAATGGAAGTGAAAGTGTATATCAACTTATCAACTATTCTGCATCTCAGAAATCCAGTACTGAACTTTCTTGACTTTTCCTATAAAACCGTGCAGCTAGATTGAAGTTCATTGCCAGTCGAGTCAAACAGTGAGACAGGATGTAACTGGATGATCGAGGTGCAAAAGAGTTAAAATGCATTCATGCCACGCTCTACAATTTAAGAGCCACAAACGAGCACTTTCAACAAACAGAGGGGCACTCTGTGAGTGCATGGGAGTGCAATGCCTCCAGTTCCTAGATATATGGAGTCAAATACACAATTTTAGAACTACACATAAATAGAAAAATATTCACGTGACAAATTAAAAGATTATTCACTACTCTTACCCAAGGGTGCAAATTTGGATGTATGGAGGGGGTGTCCCATTCCTCAAAGTGAGCTTTCGTTATACATATCATAAGACCACACCACACCACACCACACCACACCACACCACACCACACCACACCACACCACATACACGCACGCACGCACGCACGCACGCACGCGTACACACACACACACACACACACACACACACACACACACACACACACACACACACACACAAATACACACAAACAAACATGATAAAATATATATGTGGGATCATTCATAAGTTTCATAGCGCCACTAACGGGGGGGAGGGAGGGTACTTTGATTTGTCACGCTAGTGTCCAATTCATATGTAGGGCTATGCCACGAAGCGCTACGAGAGGGGGAGTACGAGAGGGGGAGGGAGGGTCTCAAACGGTACCTTAGGCGTTACATAAATGGTGACTGAACCCTATATACATATATATATATATATAAATACTTTGTATACATTCATACATGTGAATACAAATACATATATACATATATATATATATATATATATATATATATATATATATATATATATATATATATATATATATATATATATATATATATATATATATATATATATATATATATATATATATATATTTGTATTCACATGTATGAATGTATACAAAGTATTTATATCTATTATTTCTACTATATGCAGGAGAGTATACATAATAAAATCTCAACCTATATCCATTTTCTTTGAACCTCCATTACTATTTTCAAACTAGTGTCGTCTCTAAAATGTTATCTATATTTATTGATATCAGCACTAATCCAACAGCGGCTTGGAAAGTTCACTACGTGCTTCAGGTATAGAAAGTGAAGGCTGCCCATTGACTTTCCCAATCTCACTGCTCAGTTCCAAGGTACAAGACTCACAACAAAAGGAATCGAGGAATGCCTTTTTCAGATGCTTGAACACAACAGGATTCAAAAAGCAGAAGAGAATGAAGTTGAGAAATCCCTGTGAACTGTCTCCAATACCCTAAAAATGAACACAAGCAAATGCATTGCTGATAGTTAATCCCTTATATAATATAAAACACAGAGGAAGTATTTATGTCATGAATTAATTGCAGGCCGTTCAATGAGACACACATGATCGCGCACGAGTGCCAGCTCAGTTCACCTGCTCAATTTGTCGCTCGCCCCAGCTTTATATATATGTACATCAAGTGCTAAGGAAAGCTCTCGCAATTGAGTGTTTAGCGCGTGCAAACGATCGCACGAGGGCAACTGGCAGCACGCGTCTAAATTACTCATTGAAAGGCCTGTAATTGTATACTTCACTGTAGCAAAGTTGCAACACATGGGGGCCATACATGACATCCAAAATTGGTGGAGAGGTAGATCCACTAATGGGCTAATGATACTATCTTTACCAACTCAATATACCCTAGACAAATTGTGAGGAATGGATGCATTTCATGGTCAAGCTCTAGTGCCATCCTAAATACTATTTTGCTTACCTCTAGTGTTAAAAGTAATTTCCTGCCAGCTGATAGCTGGAACTCAGGCCTTTTGTCACTGAATATATGCAGGAAAAACTTCACAATACCAAAAGATCTTCCACAAAATAGGAGTAGTGGTACAAAAATGAGCTTCTTGTCAGCACTCTTTGCTGCTGTCAGCACCTCTGGGTCCATAGGCATATGGAGCTGTTGTTTCAACTGCAAAATACCCAACAAAAATGATAGGAAACTTGAAAGGGCCCAATAAAGAAAAATAAGAGCATGTTTTTGTGATAAAGAGGGTAGTTAATAGACACTGTTAGAAAGATCTGGTCTATCAATTGTGCATAACAATTGAATGAAAGACAGCCATTCTCATGTATATGGTGAAAAGTATAATCTGGCACTAGAGCTTCTCAAGGCTTGGCTAAAAGAACTACCAAACTATATGAACTGAGGAACACTGAACAATGAATAATAGGTGAGCAGACAGACAGACAGACAGACAGACAGACAGACAGACAGACAGACAGACAGACAGACAGAGAGACAGACAGACAGACAGACAGACAGACAGACAGAGAGACAGACAGACATACATACATATATACAGACAGATAGAGAGACAGTCTGACAGACACAAACAGAGAGACAGTCCAACAGACAGACAGACAGGCAGACAGACAGGCAGACAGACAGACAGGCAGGCTGACAGACAGGCAGGCAGGCTGACAGACAGGCAGAAAATGATGATGCTGATGACGATAAACTGATGAACAACTAGCTAAAATGACAACCATGAATCTTCAATTATTGGCCAAAATTTTCCACTTATCAAACAAAAGCTTTAATCTTGGTAGTAGTGGTGAGATGTTGGACACAAGACTGAGTGAAGAAATGTACACTGATTAGAAAATTGTAGTAATACCAGGTAGGGAAAGAAGCACTTTTGCAACTATTTTGTGCCTCAAGAGGCCCTTTCCTTATTTATTTGTCAAATATAACAGATACATAATGAAGAAAAAATTTCAAATTACATACAAAAACAAAATTTAGCTTTGAATTACCCACCTCTCTGTGCAACTTGCACTTTATTAAACCATATATTATGAATATTGCAGTATAGACTATCAATTCAATGCCTTTGCCATCAAGAGCTATCCACATATACTCTTTGTTTGATATATGATATTTTGTGTTAGTGTCCTGTGATGTATCATGGTATATCCAACACCAACCTCCAGTTATAGGATTTTCAGCATAGCCCAGCATTCTTTCATGGATGGCAACCCCATTGATGATTGGACCAAGCAACCAGTTAATAAAGTGGAAAAATGGTAGAAGCTTCTTCCCAAGCACTTGTTTGCCTTTTACAATTGCAAGGTACAGATAGATGGCCAGTGTTAATGTCCAAAGAAATGATGTGATTGAAAATGAAGTTGTCAAAAAACTCTGTGTAACACAAAATGCATTCCTGGGGTGTTGAATATTGCCATTCATTGGAATCAGTACCCCAATAAGGTTTGAGGATGCAAGCAGGAGATCTGATAAACTGAGAAAGAGAAGGATTTTCCGAGAGGTTGTCCTTAACTCTTTCCACAATGCAAATGTTGCCATAATTGTTATAGATCCCAATATTGATAGACAGCACATTATTCCTACCAAGCTTCTGTTCACTGGGCTGCTAGCCCATTCAGCATACGCATGAGGTATGGTGTGATTTGTGCTTTGGGAACTATTTGAAATACCTATTGCCATTTCTTGATAACTGAGAGAGAGAAGAGAATGAACTATAATAAGATTAAACCTAAATGGTTAAAGTGCTGGATAATGTATACACAGATGAAAAGTTTTCATTATGAAAATGCTCGAGAAAATGGGGATGGCAGTGTAACAGAGTTATGGGGGAGGGGTTGGGGCTGAAGTCAACAGTGCTGGGAAGTTACTAAGGAAACCATCAATAAATCATAATTGCCAAGTCTCCTGCTTTCCACTGGAAACTCCAGCATTTCAATACTACCTCCAGCTGCCCTCCACCTATGCCAAAATGTTGTGAAATCTCCAGCATTTATTACACTTTGAAAAAATCCAAAAATTTTGTATCTGCAAGTATACTAAAAATTGGCAATTCAAACTGTCCACTCATCATCAATTCATAGTTCAAAACTCCTCACTCATAGAACCATTGCTTTTCATGGTTCTGATGCATTGTGTCATTTTTTGTATATTACTATGAATTGATGGTCTACTCAATAACTGCCCAGCAGTGGCAGCTTCAGCCCCAACCCCACCCCCTTAGCTCTGTCACATGGCCACACCCATCTCTCAAGCATTTTGATAGCTGAAACTTCACAACTATGGTACAGAGTAATATTAATGTACTAATAGAAATAATAGAAAAACAATGTAATACATCAAAACCATGAAAAACAATAGTTCTAAGAACAAGTGGCTTTAAATAAGGGATTGATGATGAACGGAGAGATGAATTGCCAAGTTTCAGTATATTTTCAGGTAGACAAGCTTTGGATTTTTGTTCAAAATGTAATCAATGCTGGAGATTTTACAATATTTAGTAATAAGCTTACAGCAATCACTTTCAAGGTATGAAGCCAGGGGTGAAGCTACTGGGAGGGCAAAATTGGTGCAACCTGTCATGAACCAATCTCCAGATTTTGAAACTTTAGGTTGACATGTCTGAAAATGGGCAGTGATGGCACCAGCTACCAAAAAGTGGGGGGGGGGCAGAGGTCAAGAGTGCCATGAACTCTATGAGCCATCCCATGTCTTACATTAACGTTTATTTTTTCGGTGGTATAGCGCGCTTTCACTCCTGAATATTGGATCAATGTACGAGTCTCAAGAACCATCTGTGAAGAAATGGACTAGATCCCCTCCCCCCCCCCCCCCGTGACCCCGCCACTGAAAGTAGGCCAACCATACCGAAAGCTGAAGATAAGCTCTGCACTGACTATCGAAGATGTGGAAATGTGTCGAGTCTTGGCCTACAAATGCCCCCCCCCCCCTCTAAGCCGGCTACAGTGTGATAGGCCATAATGTGTGTACTCATTTAGTCTATTTTGAATTGAATTAATAATTAAAAACCAATAAAAGGCTTGTGGTCTACTTACTGTTGCAGATAAGCGCCATTTTCCATTTTTCCAAACTGAGCAATATCAAAGGCAGTTCGAAGTTAACTCCCTTGCAATAGAGCATATAGCCTTGATGAATGCAAACACCAACGAGATACTTTCAAGTGTGACAATTGCCAATAGAGTACAAAGATGACGCTTGGACCACTGGCTTGGAACTGGAAGTAAGGTCTCGTGAGTGTCATGTGACTACCACCGGTACCTGACTACAGTACCAGACTCACAAACATCAAACATCAGATATCAGATACTTCCTCGTTTCGTTATTTAAGATGTATTCTGCACTGGGGTAGCAACGTACAACTTCTAAACATCATCTGCCTAACTCTGCTCTCTCACAATTCAAGCAGCCTGGCATTCAGGTTGGTTTCCCCAGGTGCGGTGGAGGGATATCTTTGTTTGGGGGGGGGGGGCTCTGGCGGAAAGACCAACGCTCTCCATATGTTCTTTTACGTTGCAAAATATGATATAATTTACCGACATAGTTTACGCTCAATTACAGGGATCACTCATTATACCTAAGGGGCAGATATTCCCTTATAGTGACATAGAAGAACCCACCACGGCTGGGTTCGGCGCAAGGGAAGAATTTTGAAATTTTACCCTCTAGACTGGCTTTAAAGCATCTCCCAGACTAAAACTTAACCGAGTAGTTTTACCGAATAAGTACTAAAACATGCTGAGTTACGGACAAAGCTTTGAAGTTGCTGTATGCTCTTGGATTTTCTCTAGCCTCCAATGCAATTGGATTTTCAATGGCGTTTTCAAATTTGCAAAACAACAATAGGTTTTGCACCATGGTTTATCACTCCCATGTATTCATTCCTTTTGCAATGGAAAACGGTTTTCCCCTTCTGGCACTTTTTGTAGTATAATGTTGGCTTTCCTGTACCGAAAAAATAGTTGCCTAATAGCTTCAAAGTATAATTATTTCTTTCTGCAGAATGGCTGCTGAATGGCCATATGATGCAACATTGTGTTGCACGGTGAAACTATTTTGTCTGCTTTCAAACTTGATGCAATATCATGCAACAAATGTTGCACGCTGCAAAATAGGGTGGCCAAACAATGCAGCATCGGGTCTGTAACTAAGGTTGCACGAAATGTTGCATCGGTCGGCCTGGGCTTTACAGTAAGTATATGTGGTACCTCTGTCATGTACAGATTAGAGCCAATGTAGATTGACAATGATTAATATGTAGCATTCTCTAGTGCAAAACCTAAGTGAAGGATGCGTTAAAATGAAGTACCATATGATCCCATCACTAAAGAATCTCCATCTCGGAAATCAAGCTCAGCAATTCCTTATAGAGAAACGAAAATACAGTATTATGCAGTTTCTTATATATCAGTTGAGAAACTATGTCATAGGTATAAACAAAATCAAGGTGCAGGTGCAGCAAAATCAATAAAATGCAGACCAAATCTGGAGAAATATAACGCATATCTCTTCCTATCGGATTCCTTTTGTACCTATTCTGTTCTTTACATCTCACAGCAGACTGATTGTAGATTTCGCATCTTTGTATTATGACTGACAAAGGAAACAACCCAATAAATATAAGGGGGGTAACTCGATTTTTTAGGTAACGCAGGGAGGGAGTGGAGGATCATGTTGCGGTGTGTTATAGAAGAGGCACGTGGGTCTCCACAACGGCAAAAATGGCGTTACGTAACAGGTGAATGACCCCTAAGGAGCCTGGTACTAGACAAAAAAGGTTTAAAGAAACTTTTAAAAGTACAAGGAAAGAGTTAAGAAACTTTAGAAATTTCGGTGCCATCTTTCACGGTTTCGCAACCATTTTTTCTCTTCCACGGATTTAAAAAGTTTCCTCTACAGTATTTTTTATATGCATAAAAGCCAGTAAGTCTCATGAGAACTATAAAAGATAGAGCTTATTACGTTTCGATTTCGTTGTCACTAAAATTTTGTTCAGAAAATTAAAGAGCTTGTAAAAACTTTCAGAGCAAAGTTGTTGCCAGAAGTTAAGGAACTTTTACTACCAGGGCTTGAGTGTGTAATGGAGAAATTTCCTATGAGGGTAAAAAAGATGGGGAAAATCTTTGTGAACACGTCTTGTAGACACATTGATAGAAAGTAGGTGATACTCATTCCTCGTTCACGGTGATAAATCACACTAATCACGCTAATCACGCTAATCACGCTAATCATGCTAATCACGCTAATCATGCTAATCACGCTAATCATGCTAATCATGCTAATCACGCTAATCACGATATCGTTGTATATAATGCTAGCACAGTCCTTGAGAATATCACTCTCTCCTTGAAGAAATTTCTGAGTTGCCCCATGGGGGCCTGGCAAAACGTGGTGTACATGAGAGCGTGTACTTTTCCACACTACAAATTACGATCGGCAACAAAAATCACCATCATAATCATCTTCATCATCATCATCATTATCATCATCACCATCATCACCATCATCACCATCATCATCATAAACTTTAGTGATGTGCCAAATACATTTAGCGTGATTGCCAATTGGGGGAACAAAAAATAGATGAATAAGTAGACAAATAAAGTAATGAAAAGAAAAGAAAAAGTGAATTAAATGTTACACATCAGTACACAAAATGTCAACAACAGTTTCCTATGCTGGTCATGTTTCCTAAATTTGAAATTTTTCTTATTCTACATATGAATAAATAAGCATCGCCGATCATCTTCGATGAAATAAAAGAGTTTGCTTCTTGCCGTTGTTGTCAACAAGCAGTGTGGTTCCCATACATCAGAGATGATGGCCGTTTATCGCCGGTGGTCTCCGATTTATGAGGACGAGGCATTATAACAACAGGATCATATAACAGAGCGATGAAAACCTAAGCTCAAGTCCTTGACTATGGTGAACGGAAAGCAAAGAAGGCAGGCGGTCAACATAATAAAGAGGTAATATAAACGAAGATAGCAAAGAAAAACAAATTAAGAATGTAAAAAATATGAACTTGACAAGACAGGCAGTTAAACAAGTTGCTAAAAATAAATAACTGGGAAAAAGGATAACAAGAAGAAATACTGAAACGGAACTAAGAACGAAAAGAGACATATTGGTGCACATTATGAACATTGTTGAAGGCTGGTGATTTGAAGAAAGAGATGAAAAATAAAAGACATGTGCAAGACTCCGCAGAAATGTCGTTTCTATTGTATAATAAGGAAAATCCTAGTAATGAAACGAGAACAGAAAGAAATGAAGAAGATACAAATTTTAATATAGCTACTCGAAATAAAGAAAGAATCATTTCTCGCCACGTAATTAGTAACAGAACATCTTTGAGCCAAATATCAAACGGTGCGCATCGTGAGCAGAGTGCTACAGCTTGAAAGGAAAACAAAGCAAAGTTTCGAGAAATGTGCAAGTGCGCAGGTTAGATCACAGCTGCCCACGGTGCAGAAAACTAAAATAGAAATCTAAAAAAATATCAGGGACAGTAGATGGAACAAATGAAAATGTAGGATAAGTCATGGATGAAAAAGAAGTTAATAGTAACATAATCATAGAGCGCACTGTTAAGGCAAAGCAAAAGAGGATGAGAAGTTCATATCTAACATGACACCCATTGATAAGTCCTGCTAGTTCCATTTTTAATCTTTCTTTGGTCTTTGGAAAGCAGTGCAGAGTATTGGCAAGAATATAGCAAAAGTTAAGCTAGATTTAGTAAATGTCAATATCTAGATGTCTAGATTCGTTCTTAACCGGCATGCTTTCAAGTAACTTCCGGTTGACTTTGTTACACTACAAAAATTCACCCACATCCTTCGGTTGCAACGTCTCTGCGTGTCAATTGCCCACCAGTGAAACTTCCCTAGAAGATTTAATGTAATTAAGTAACCTGACTGTAGGGCTAGTTCTAGCTTTCATTTTAATGCACACAACAGATAAAGCATCATAATGCATCATTTTAAACACAAAAATAACAATGTACAAGCAAACCTCCCACTCGTACAATTTTTTATTCAACACAAGAAGCTATCCATTCACATCTCAAATTCATCATCTTGTGCTTGCTTTGAACGTACAACAGGCAGTGACCACAGGGAAGCAAAGGTCTGTGAAAAATTTCAAAAGAAAATCGAATTTTTGATAAATAATTAAACCCTCAGAGCCCATTAATCTGCTTCATCAAATATCCTTTGGCTTTAACACGCATACAGCTTTCATTAGGTTCAGTTCTAGTAGTCATAAAAAAATTTGTTACAATAAGCAAAATGCATATTTAATTTCAAGGCAACTCTTCCAATTGTCTACCCGTTAGTGTTAGAATCCCTATGTACAGTCAGCGTCGAATCTTCACCATATGGTTCTGGTATGGAAAATGATTCATATTTCTCGCTGTGGATACTTTCTCTGTCAGATTCAGTTTGTGGAACATCCTCATCTTTTGCACACCACCTGCAACAAGCCCGGTACAGAAATGCCTCCTTGAGATGACTGTACACTTTTGGGTTCAAGAAACAAAACAGAATGCAGTTCAGGAATCCTTGTGAACTATCTCCCATCCCCTAAAAAGAAGACAAATTTTAAGAATAAACATTTCTCAATCATCAGTTCAAGTACAATAAAAGTGATTCTTTTTTCCTTTGTCCATCTTACTGATAAGTGACTGTTCAGAAAAAGCTTTGAAACTGTGTCTTAGGACATTTTGTCTATTTTGCTCCGTACATTTTAGACTCGGCTTTTGTTGGAGAGAGGTGCTTAAAGAATGGGTGCCTATTCAAAAGTACTATTAGAATACTTGACGAGTCAGTTAATGGTTGGTGATTGGCATTATGGGTAGATATTAATCTCATTTGTCATGTCTCAGTCTAAAGCACCATCTGAATGTTATCTGATTTTCGCCCAAGCAAATGCCCGCTGTAGTGTTTTGGCAACGATAATTGTTCTAATGCATATCAAGCACATTCACCATCACCCTCTAGCTTGCATGTTAATCAAACAAAACAATACACCAATTGACCAATTCGATATCCGTGGCCTAGTTGTCAAAGTGGAGTCTGGACATGAATTAGGCGGGAAAAGTTCCACACTATCATTTTGTTTATCAATGTGATTACATCATTGATCAGTGGATTGCATGTACGAAGGGATACAATTTAACGATGAGTTGAAGTATTTTCGCTGATTCGTGCCCAGATTCCTCCATGACAAGGAACAAAAATGCTCGGTTCAAATATCCTTGGTAGCTGCTGTTGTTGTTGTTTTGCTCTTTTACGAAACAACCTCCTCTTCGCAACAGCCAACGAGGTAAAAACTAACAATTGTTTATTTTTACCTTACTATTAACACATGACATAGCAAGTTAGCTGCTCACCTGAAGGGATAAAAGTGCTTTGTGGTACGCGGGAAGCTTCTGGTTGAGCTGTGGCGTAGAAACAAAAGTTAGAACAATCCTTGTCAGACCACATAACCTTCCAAGCATTAGAAGACATGGCATAAAAATCAATTTTCGGTCCGCACTTCTGGCTGCTCTCAAAACCTCCGGCTCCATTGGGCCCTTCAGCCGTTCCTTTAGCTACAAACAAATAAGAAAAAACAACGTGATATTGAATCATGTCCACTGATGACATAATGATTGAAAGGAAAAAGAAACAAGAACAAGAATAACATGAATAATATGCGAAGGACAAGAAGATCGAGGCAAATAATAAAATAATAATAATAATTATAATGATAAATGACAATATTTCAAAAGATACAGCATATCATGTGATAAACTGTTTTTCATACGAGACTTCATAAAGTAATAGGGAATCATATGTTATGGATAGAGAATAAAAACCTAAGGTTTATTTCCAAACTAGAGTCATTATAAACTAAGAAGCAATAATATGATATGATATGATGTGATATGATATGATATGATATGATATGATATGATATGATATATGATTGATATGATATGATATCATATGATATGATATGATATGATATGATATGATATGATATGATATGATATGATATGATATGATATGATATGATATGATATGATATGATATCATATGATATGATATAATATGATATGATATGATATGATATGATATAATATCATACCATATATATTGAAGATTTCCGATAGGGTTGATGATTGTATAAGTTTATGAGGGTGCAGTAAGTAATGGCTGGGAATATTAGCACTTGCTAGGATCTCAAAGTCGCTAATTCGGTAATAAAAGGCCTTATTCTTTTAGTAGGCGTATAAAGGTAGAGACCTTTATGCAAACGCCTTTGAAGTGTTCTTCCATGTTAAAGGATGGTTCAAGTTGAACTCCCAAAAGTATTTGTAGCTGTGGGTAGTGTTGATGGGGTAAGATCTGAGCTCTACAGTGATTTTGCATCTTGTTGGTTTAAACGTTTTTTTGATCTCCGTATTGCCTTCTTGTGAGGTTAAGATAAATTCATTTTACTGCAACCAACTTGATATCATACAAAACTCTTGAGAGAGAACCTTTCTCGATCCCTTGTGACTATAGAACAGGGCGGTTTCATATGCATAAATGACCATAGCAGCGATGGCCCTAAAATAGAGCCTTGGGGAACACCACAGTATATGGGTAGGGGTGTCGACAGTGTCCCCCAATAATTGACTTTCACTTTTCTGTCAATGTGGTAGTTGTGAGCCATGATTTTCCATTCCTAGAAATCCCATACTCTGAAAGTTTATCGAGGTTTGAAAAATCAGAGATTCTTGGAAAAATCAAAGTGAGAAGGAATGTAAAATTCCATTTACTTTATCAAGAAATACCAAGAAGATTAGCTAACACGCAGGCAATAAATGAAAAGAAAACACTAAAAACACATGTCAAAATGATTCTAATGAAAAGATAACGGGTCAAAAATGAGGCTACTGAAAAAACAACATCGACCGACTATGGTAGATAATAAGAGAGCGAAAAATCAGTTAGAATCAAAATAACATTCACTGACCTAGATAACGAGGATGCGAAATAGGTATATTGACTCGGATAGTGCAAAAACAAAAGAAATTAAAGAAACCAAATCTTCAAACGTTTGGAAAACATGGCAAAAGTATTCTTAACAATTTTGGGAATAACTCATACTTGACAATTAAAATATGTCAAAAGTAATAGCTATCAAGATAACACAATGCATGATTGATATGTAGATAGATATAGAACAATTTTTGTGCCTTAGGAAAAGGGAATAAACAATTTGACAAGTGCTGCACGTCTCCCCAGACTCCAGTGGTGCCGGCAAAAGCCCTATAGGGAAGGCGAAAGGTAAACAAGGGTAAAGACTTCTAGCAAACAGAACAAGTAAGTTGAAAAAGCAATTTTACTAAACCCTCACTTTACGTCATTTGTATATAAGTTCTTTGTTTCTTTCTACAAGACCACTACCCTCTCTTTGATGCCTTTTTCTTGCTACATTTGAGCAAGCTAGGCGGCCCACCCATCGATCCTGACATTGGTAAAGTAATTGAGCCTCGGATTGTCCCTTTTCCTGGCACCACTGTCAGGTA
Source organism: Mastigias papua (assembly GCA_964019165.1). Taxonomy (NCBI): domain Eukaryota; kingdom Metazoa; phylum Cnidaria; class Scyphozoa; order Rhizostomeae; family Mastigiidae; genus Mastigias; species Mastigias papua. Next base: position 14,957,773 of record OZ025276.1, read on the forward strand.
CTTCAAGACACTAGTAACAATCAAAACACGGTCTGGGGAAGGATGCAGTTGTAAATCATGACGCTAATGTCTTTAAGTTCTCTTAAGTTTGGTTTTTATGTGATATAATGATCTAGTTATAAGTACATCTATTTACGTAACATTATTAAAGACTGGGCTAATCCAGATTTAATGGGCATTAATTCATGCCTCCTTTGTTGCTAATGTTATAGTTTTGTTGCTACTTGTGTTCTTTCTTTGTTTTATTTCCATTGTTTTCTTTTTCTTACTTTTTTCTTTTCTTTTTAATACTATTATGTCTGGCAATGCTAAGCAGCCAATTTTACACTGCCGATTAGTAGAGAGGTGTATAATTGTAGTTTAATTGCTATAATCGAATGAGAAGTTTTACCATAATTACTTTTGTAATCATTAGTAACAGTCTCCTCTTTTAATATCCTCATAATATAGGAAGAACAATCTCAAAATTATGCGATAAAAATACAAATTTTCATTGCTACAATTATTAATTCATTATCTTACTATGCTCCGAAGCAGGAAGTACCATCCTCTTTAAAGCTGAGAGCTGTTTCAAGGGCACTGAGTAATGCAAAACACTACCACATTGACAACACACTTTTGAAATAACAAAGTTGCACGGTTTACGTTGAACATTTAGAACTGCCCTACGGGTGACAGATATGGTTGCTGTGGACGACATGACATGGTGACCCCTGTTCTAAAGATTATCGAATTGAAGTACTAACCTCCCTGTGTAGCTTGCACTTTATTACACCATAAATGACAAATATTGTTGTGTATACTGTTACTTCGAGTCCTTTTCCATCGATAAAAATCCACATAATCTCTTCATTTGATACTGTGTACTTCCCGCAATTATCCTGCAATGCATCATGGTATATCCAACACCAACCTCCAGTCAAAGGTGTTGTTGCATATCCCAGCATTCCTCTATACAAGGCAATCCCATTGATGATTGGACCAAGCAACCAGTTCACAATATGGAAAAATGGTAGAAGCTTCTTTCCGAGCATTTGCTTGTTTTTTACAATGGCAAGGTACAGATAGATGGCCAGTGTTAATGTCCAAAGAAATGACATGATTGAAAATGAAGTTGTTAGAAAACTTTGCGTAACACAAAATGGATTCTTAGGGTGTTTAATGTTGTCATTCATCGGTAACAGTATCCCAATAAGGTTTGAGGATGCAAGCAGGAGATCTGATATACTGAGAAAGAGAAGGATTTTCCGAGAGGTCGTCCTTAACTCCTTCCACAATGCAAATGTTGCCATAATTGTTATAGATCCCAATATTGAAAGGCAGCACATTATTCCTACCAAGCTTCTGTTCACTGGGTTGCTAGCCCATGTAACATACTGCAGAGAAATGATGTGATGTGCATGGTGAGAATTGTTGGACATATTCATTGTCACAAGTGCTTCTTGTTAGCTGGAAAAGAAGAACATAAATAAAAACTTCCTGTAAATATTACAGTGTTTGGCATTGTAAATATAATATTGATATGTTTAGCCCTCATTGAAGGCTGTCCTGTGTACCCCTTCCAAATCCTGGTCGAGATCACATTTTTATTGAGTATTCATATGAGACCCAAGAGCAACGGTGTATGCTAAAAACACATCAACAGCAACAATGATAGTGAAGAGAAAAAATCGCATAAATAAATTAGCCTTTAACCCAAGCAGGAGAAAACAATCCAACCGAAAGGTAGAGCCGTGCAGACGTCTTTCTGCAACCCAATGAACAGAAGCTTGGTAGGAATAATGTGCTGTCTATCAATAGAATGAGTATTTCCATTTCTATCACAGCAGCAACATCGAAAGCCAACGTTGGACTTTCAGATAGAAGACAAGTGGATATGAGCTAATGATTCTCGGCTTCCTAATGGACTTCTGTTCAAGATGCTAGATCTGATCTCATGATGTAGTATTGATAACTGGAACTTGGTCTAAGGTTCATGGGACTTTGTCAAATTAGAGTAGCTCGTGATTGAAAGTTACAAGCTGTGATGAACCCATCCCTTTCACAAGAGTCCATTGTGTCTATGCTCAGTCTTTTAGTTCATACTGGTGTCAAGATGACAACAGGCACAACACCACAAACTAAAAAGTAGGGGAGGGGGCCAGAGTCAATAAATTTGCTTGATAAAAGCTAAAAAACTCGCCGACTGGCAAAACGTGGGGGCGAGACCAAGAATTTTATGTACTGATGAGAATCCATGTCTCGCCATCGAGAAACCCCCAGTCGAGCTGGACTGCCATTTTCTCAGAAAATTTTATACCTGGCCTGGATAATAGTGCAGTCATTTGCCCCTTCAATCTCAGCGTCAAATTTTGAAAGGAAAGGTGTTTAGTTGACTATTGTAACCTCATCGGAAAATCTACACTTGTTGCCCCTCCTATACATTGTCCTATTTACGCTTCTGGCATACAAGAGAAACAGAAGCAATTGTGGAAAGTCTGGTCCAAAGGCTGAACTCAGTTCTGCAAAAATATTGAATTTTTCATTGGTGTAGACAGACAGTTTGAAGGCAAAGGCAATACACTTTCAATCCACGCATGAAATAAAATTACAAACTGTGTTTATTCAGTAATTTCCAATCAATGTTTCACGGGTCGGTCAGAGTCAACCTTGGGGGCCGTATGTGGCCCGCTAGCCGTGCACTACCCAGGTCCACTTTAACTAAAAAGCTTCTCGTCATTGGTAGCATAAATGCAACGGTCGTTTACGTTCAAACTACTATTCATGTACCTTATCAAAACTTGAATTTGACAGCATACTTACAGCAGGCAGAATGACATCTTTCCTCTTCAGCCAGTGACAACAAACTGCATCCCATGTTCGTCGGAATTTGCTCTTTAAATTTGTCACCTTATGCTGTTCATATGACTTAATGCCACAGTGGCTGTCACGCAAGGAGAAGTACGTATCTCCTCCACATCCGAGGGTATATGGTTGTATGTTATACTTACGATAAAACAGGAGATGCCATAAAAAACTGGAATCGATCACTTTCGACCCACTTTCAGCTCTGCCGAGCTGAAGTCTACAGGGAAGGGGAGATTACAGTAATTGCACCATCCGCAGCGAGTTACTCCCCCCGCCTGACGACATGGAGATTGCCTCTATGGGATCCAGAAGGTCTGTTGCTAAGCAAGTTGCAATAAATTAAGCAATACCCCCACACTTATTATACAAAATTATATAATCACTGATGAATACACCAAGAGTTGTCAGGGGGCAACAGCCTAATATGTTAAACGGTTTCGATAACTTTTTGAGCTTCATTCGGTAAATTGTCTCTGATTTGAAAAATCAGTTGTCTGATCCTGTAGTACTTCTTACTTCTATTGACTATGTTCTGTTCGACAAGTCCTAAAAAATTTGCATCAAAAAGGCTGGCCTAACTCCTTCTCTGATTACGAACTCGAACTGAAAACGAATTTGAATTCCAAACGAAATTTCCTTCGAGAAATGTGGAGGACTATCATAAACGATCAAAAATATTGTTTTATGCAGTCTTAATTACAGTTTCCAAATAATCATTATAACCGTATGGACCACTGTCAAAGACGAAGTACTTTATTGTACAGACAAAATAAATTCTGCATGTTTACCTAAAAAACTTTCCTTGTTCAATAAGAAACAAGTATTTAAGAATCATGAGACTCAAATCAGGCAAAGTTAAGAAACACTTAAGAACCAAAGGCAGCCTGAACTTAAAAAGTAAATATGAACAAACGCATCCTTTAAGACAAGTCACGTTGTACGCAGTGTAGCAACGAAGGCACTAAATTCCTGATTTAAGTTCGAGCTTCGAACCCAATTTGAATCGGAGCGTTCTGTTTCTAATCTCATTCTTATCTCATCTGAATTTTTTGTTGTGGCACACTTCAACAAATGTAAGAAAGATTAAGAAACGGCTAAGGCTGAACTTGACAAAATACATGCTAAGATACACACAGGCTGAAAGCAAAAAGATTGCCTCTAATAGAAAAAGTTGTATTTCTAAAACCAAATGAATGCAATAAGACTACTGGCTTTGCACCTAAAACTACATACAGCATAAATAAAGACCAAAAACTCGTCTGCCTTTTAGAAAAAGAAATTGAACACTGTCCTTATCAATATACAAACATACAAGACACGGGGTACAGCTCACCTTATCAAATGGCTACTAAGCAACCCATCATTATACTCAGTAATATTTTGGAAATAACTTATCCTTTTCAAGTAATGGTGCCTTTTCATTCGTATGAGTGTTTGAGCAATTATCAGTCCTGTTCACCTGGTGAGACGTCATGTTCCATCCGCAACAGTAAATATTGAAGTATTTATAGAGGGCCTCCACCAAATACTGCCGCACCTTCTTTTGTAGAAAGCAGAAGAAGATACAGTTGAGAAAACCCTGCGCACTGTCACCGATTCCCTAGAATACAAAATAGATCATTTACTGGATGGAGCAGTCTATTCAAAAGGCTGACAAACTGGTTCCTTTGGAACCGGAATATCCCTATTATTATGGGGTGCTGGGGAATGACACCCCACTGGAGAAAGGATCAGCCAGCAAATATCGACATGAAATGCTACAGAAGTAGGTAAAATCTGTTCCTGTTTTACCAGTGTATTTGGGATTGTGAGGATCCCAGCTGGCACACCAAATTGGTCACATCCCCTTCCAAGATGCTTCTTGGATGGGCCTGTCTTAGAATGACAGTTTAATGTACTTTATGTCTGTATCATGCTAAAAGCTTCAAACTTCCATTTCAGATTTCTTCATAAATATGTATTCAAAAACGGCGCAGAACAGCTGATTCACTGACAAGAGAAATAAAGAGAAGTGAGTAGGTAAAAGACACAGGTAACTGTACCTGAAGATAAAGCAAAATCAACGTCCAAGAGTGTGGTTCTTCTGGCATTTTATTTGCAGCAACAATAAGAAACCGGATGGTCCCTGGTAGTCTCACAAGGATGAGCAATACTGGAATGATCACTAATTTCTGATCAGCCTTTTTCACCACTCTCATTGTTGTTCCTCTCCTCTCTAGCTTTGAAGGACTTGATGATCTAGCCTTCACCTAAAAACACATGAAATGAAACATGCATTTTCAATACCATATCCGTAAAATCTTATATATTAAGTTAATGTTATAGTTTTTCTGATCTTAAAGAATAACTATACATCAAAGTTATACTGTTAGATGTTAGAGGTTAGAGGTTAGAGCACTGCACTGACTGCAAAACTGAAAGGTTGTGGGTTCAAGCTCAGGCTGAGTCAAACCAAAGATTTTTAAAATGGCATACACCAGTAGTGGATCTAAGGAGGGGCGCAAGGGAGGGGACAAAATGATCCATCTGAATACTTACTCGGTATTTTGGCATACATTGGGATGATTCTAGGAACCAAAATATGGATAGTTGGAAATCTATGTTCCATAAAAGTCAGAAAATTTACAACCAATGCTCCCTTACAAATATTTACAAATATCCACCACTGGTATCCACTGGCTTCTAGTCTGGTCTTGCACTGAAGATGTAAGCATGGAGTGGGAAAGTAAACACTCTTAGCTACCAGTGGACTAGTCCCTTGTTACAGCCTTTGCTGCATCAGCAGACCTGTGGCCTAGGGCAACAGAAGTGGGCACAGCTGCCACCCCATGCTCCAAAAATGTTGAATGGCTTTGATTTTGACTTTTTGAAAGACTTAGGTTAATCACTTTTAAACAATGATTCATTGGTAGCATGTGGAAATTTCCCAACCACTAACTAATAAATGTTGCAAGCAAATTCTAGGGCCTCTCCCATACAATTCACCTAAACCAAACAACATTACTTTTCTTCAAGCATTGTTCTCTGAATAACCTATATAGCTGACTACAGTGTCCATTTGGGCTAGCTTTCAAAACCAAGCTTGATAGCTGCCATAATGGTCTAACATATAATGACAAACAAATAAACTAACTAATCAGCTTGCTAAGAAAATAAACAAATAAACAAATAAATAAATAACATATCAAAGAACTAGGTCAGGAACCTAATGAAGAAGTTGCAATGATGTTAGTCACTCACTATAACTATAATTACTTTGATTAACAAGAAATTTAGGCTATCAGTCTGAAAAGTACACAGGATAATCAAACACAAATGTGTTCCTACAAATTATCGTAAGTGGTAACATTTTCTAGCTTTTGGAAAACCATCAATTGTCCTATCACATCTCTTAGAGTAATTTTCCTATTCATCTATGGCAGTCCAGTGGATTCTTGCTACTTGCTTGATTGGTAAGAGGCATATGACCTGTCATTATTGACAAGTTCTCTTCAGGGTGCAATTGTAACATAACATTAAGCAAGTTCTATCACAAGTAGAGGTCTTTGAGACTTTTACAAACTTGGTATCTTTGACAAATCTGTAAACACCATCTATACTATTCTAATAAGAGAAACATTAATTCTTGTAACATCTATGACTACAAATATCAGTTAAATCTAGTAGGCAAATAAAACTAGCCCATCACCTCTCTTCTAAGCTGCAGCTTGATTGTCAGAAAGATGAACAATATTGATGCATATGCAATAATTTCAATGGCTTTATAGTCCAGCAACATCCATAATAGTTCACCTTGTGGAATCTCTCCTGATGACTGACTATTATTATGTTTTATCCAGCACCAACCAGCTGTTATCTTATCTGCTGAGTTACCCAGCCATCCTTCAAGCAGTGCAACAATATTTATCACCAGTCCCAATGACCAATTGAAAATGTGCAGATATGGAAGAAATGACTTAAACAGGGCAGCTTTACCCTTTACAATGGTCATAAAAAGACAGGTAGCCAGAGTAACTGACCACAGAAATGAGGAGATCAGAGCTGATGAGACAAGAAAGCTTTGTGCTGCACATTTGTAGTCCTTTTCTGTTGGTATGAAAAATGTTCCACACATGTTACCAAGTGCAATAATGAAATCACACAAACTGATCCATACAAGAATATTACGTGATGTAGTCCTTAGATCCCTCCATGCAATGTAACTTCCCATGAGTATAGATGAACCAATCATTGACAGAATGCAAGTTATTGACACCAGAGTCTCATTGGTATGGCCCATTGCATATTGACGATAAGTATTCTTCATTCTGATATCAAGTCTTGTTGGCACTCAGAATTCTTCAATAGGTTTTCTGAAAATATGATAAGGCAATATATAGATATTGATGAAGATATCAGTCAAACTTCTTATTCAATAAAAATTTGATTTATCATCTTGTGTGGGTGTGTGCGTGTGTTTGTGTGTGTGTGTCTGCGAGCCCGCGTGTACGTGTGGTGTGTGCATTTACATACCCAAGTGTGTATGCATATGTATACATACAAGGACTCACTGATAATAACGACGACATAAAGACTTAGTTTGGCTGAGGGCTATATGAGAGCGAACCGACTTATGCCTCCCAGTAAAATCTGGTCAGCTTTAAACCACTGTTTTGAGGGGGAGTGATGGAGTTTGCTTTGCAAGTAATGTTAAGTGTTGTAAGACTCTTGGTAGACATTATACATGTCGGCTTTCCTCACCCGGACATTGCTAAGTATCTAAACTGTAACTGCATGATTTCGATCAAAAATATTTTATTTACACATTTCCAGAGCCATCAAATAATACCACCAAACTTTAACTTTTACCTTCGTTTCCTTCCAATGTAGAGCCTGATGCGAGCAAATAGAGTTCATTCACACTATCTACCATCGATTTTGCGTAGCTAAACAAAGTAGCATATTCTGGCATGCACGAACTCATCAGCTCACAATCGTAGGCCAAAAATCCGAATACGGGACAGCACGCTAGGACAGTTAACAAACAGATTGCATGAAGACGGAAAGTACCTCTTCTTCTCGATTCTGTATTCTTTATGAAGCACGACGATTAAATTGATCCTGCTATTTCACGGTTTGCAACTCTACTTCCTACAGGTTTGTTACCCTGTCATGATTCAACCACTATTCTGTGACTCAAATGACTATCAACGTGACAAATATATGGAAGTGGGTTTGCGCAAAACGGAGAAACGAAAGCAACAGTGGCTAGTGACTATCATGTGTCCATGTTGTTTGCGTCACACCTCACATCACATGATCATGCAAACTGAAAACTGAATGTGAGGCTGATTACCCGCTAGCCCGATTGTTAGTTCCTTTCTTCGAATCCCCCCAAATTCATTTCAACCCCTCCATTTATTTCTTTTGAGGATTTCCTCAGTAACACTGGTTCTTTTTGAGACTGTTTTCATTTACTTAGAGACCAACCAGAACGTCCTTTCGAATTGCTTTCAAAGAACTATATTTTTCATGGCCTCTTTTTTATTGACTATTCATGATTAATCAGTCTTCCAACATTTTCGCTTGCAATATACATATGCTCTGTTTTCCAACCCCCGAATTATAATTTTTCAGAAAATTGTCCAACCCCACCCGTTTACTCCCATCTTTCCCCGATTATTCGATACTCAAGAGTATTGACTATAAAATGCCTCAAATCTTTGATAAAAGGGAGCGTGCGTTTCTTCCCACTGTGCACCGCTGAAGCCGGTCTCCTTCAATTGCATCATATTTTAAGGGTTTCCAGAGGTTGGAATAGATACAAAGCCATCTATCATATGTTCAAATAAATAGTAATGAGGCACCTTAACCTCATGATGTAATGAATTTACATTTTGTTTGCTTTGATTTTAGGCTTTAATGTTTAACTTTTCTCTGATTTAATAAAGTTATTGATTATCATCATAGCATTTTTAAAAAGAAATTTCCACTTTTGAGGAAATTTCTTGAAAGGGCCACAAAGAAGGAGAAAAACTGTGTTACCTCGCCCTGTAGACCCATTGGTAGAAAGTAGGCAACCCACATTTCACATTTTCAGTGATAAAATCATAATTTCCTTTAACACGGGGGTAGAATAACCCGAAAGAGTACTACTCTTTACTTGAAAAAGTTCTTGAGTTGACACAACAACAGAGGAAATTCTTTTATTTCCATGTCAACCCTTTTCATTCATCCTCCAGAAACGTAACTATGATACATAGCATTTTTAGTTTGCACCCAGATTCATTGAACTGCCTCATTGCATTGGAGCACGAAAATGCTCATCTCAAAATCGTAAGTTTCTCTGTGCGAGTTTTATTGCATTTTAAGACAGCCTAAGCACTAATGGTCTTCTTAGACAATCACCTTTATTGACTATTGACTGATGTGATGCTTTTGGCGGAGCCAAAAGACATGCCCCCCCCCCAATTTTCTACAGGATCGATTTTTTAATTCGCCCAAATTCGAGCAGAACAGGTTTGAGGAGGTGGAAGGTTTCTAGAATGGTATGCTTCATTGCCACGTCATATCATTACGTCATATCATTACATCATGTCATTACGTCACATCACTACATCATATCATCATTGTTTGCTAAGCTGTTTTCCACCCTTTAGTGGAATATTTCTTTGCATGCTGTAGCGAAAGGGCGTGGTTTGCCAATTTCTCCCCAGTCTGTGGTGGTTGGTGCTAGCGCTGTATCATACAGCGTATATCAAAAAGAACCAGGTTAAAGGTGCATCTGAAGGCCATCGATTTTACTGCAAATAAATTGAGCAATTTGTAAGCTTTCGCGTTTCACAACCTCACCATTTCCAAACCTTTCTCGTGTTGCTCCCCCTTGTACTAAATAAAATGAAAGAAATTCAGCCCTCACAAACGCCAACTGCAATTATTTTTCGATCAAAACTAGCTCATGTCATTAGATATTAGTTGAAAATCCAGGCATAATACTAAGTAAGTAATGTTATTTAATTTACTGCATGCTTTTTTTAATGAGACACTAGCTTATAAGAGAGCAATAATCGACTGCTCAAAAAGTTGAGAAAGCTTAGTACTGGATTTTTGAGACCGAAGAAAGTTGATAAACATGTGATGTAGCAACTTTCTACGTAAGCTCATCATCGTAGGCTTGTTGAATTTGCATAGATTTCCATGATAATCCATGTATTTCGGTGTTATGTTGTGTGCAGTCTGACTGATTTTACAAGACTTCAGTGCTACACGGACTTAAATATTCTTGGTAAAAAAGTCATAACAAAGTATTAATAGTGACATCATGAAACAGCTAAAATAGTTTCAGAGCTGGGAGTGAAAAATCTCTTATGACATAACTAACGCGTAATTTCTGTTGAGAATCCAAATCTCTGGAGCTGGAAAAATGTTTCAGTGCTCGAGATTTACAATGAAGAGAATTAAGCTTTGATTTTCAACTCCAGGAAGCACCAGGAATTCTTATACAGAATAAACCCTAACCAGCATATAGAAGTTGTTAGCTTTTTTATGCAGTTTTCATTTGGCAGACCACAAAACGCGCACACAGAATTTGCCATTGGACATTATAATTAATGGTAACATGACCTAAACGGATTTATGCATAAGAACTATGGTAGACAAAGCATCGTATACAATCAATGATCATTACAAATATGCGAACGTGTCCTTTTTCACAACGACGGCAGTAATGTACTAAGATTATGCGGTTTGGCGCAACCAAAACGCGCGCGCTATGTTCAATGAACAATTGCGAAAATCCACTTACTTGTTTCTGTTGGTGATCCAAGCTCACAGTAGGAGTTTTCAATTGTAAAACATGGCAAGAATTGGTTTTAGCTTCACAATATCATTCTAAATCACCAAAGGAAAGGCAATACTCAAAGGCAAAGAAGGAGATATGAAATCAACAGATGATAGTTCTTTACCTGATTTTCTGACCTCGCTTCCATCCTACGGCGTTCCCATATCATTGGTGAGTGTGAACGATGGAGGTGGGTGGCGATGGCAAATTTTGGACTGAAGGGAAATTTGCAGTTCCTATTGTCCTTAATTGTAATTGACAGTGATGCAATTTCCAATCAGCGGAGCGCCACATTTTAGAGCAAGAAACGAATCGCTAAAGCCCGAGCGGAATAAAAGATTCTTGCAACTAAAAAAGCAAACATTTTAACAAGCTTTAAACACTTGCAACTAAGAAAGCAAATAGAAATAAAAGTGAATTTGTAAAAAATTTGAACCAAGTAATCTCTCAAGCACCCTTCACACATCATATTTTTCTTGAATTTTACGAAATTACAAAGTTGATCATGGCAAGAAATGGAGGGGAGAACTCTTCCACCGGATTGTACTTACCAAGTCCTTAAGTCATCAACGAGAACATTCAACTGAGCGATTGGATAGTAAATTATCGAGCGAGGTGAAGAGGGAAGTGGGAGCAAAACCGAGTATAAATATTAATTGCCAAAACTTTTGGCTGTCAACTTCTAGGTAAGTAGCCGAATATACAAAGTAATTATAGAAAGATGCACATTTGAAATCAAAAATAGACATCATCTACTCTTTCAAAAATGATGATACTTAACTTTACAAGAAAAGATATACGATGTACTTTTAATACAAAGTGCCCTATTCCTATTCATAGGAAATAGTACAAAGTGCCCTGTTCCTACAGGCAGTGGTATGTGAACACTTTGGTCGTGGCTGCCAGCCCGGCAGAGTTGGTGACATCTTAGCTACATGGTTCTTGAATACACACATCTTTTAGCAAGCATATATATAAGAGAGATGAGGTTGAAATCAGCTAATAAGTCAGAAACATCTAAGAACTACAAGCAATCTGACTTTCAAAGCTTCGAAACATCCAACTCCCGATTCGGATTGACTATCGAACTATGGATTACAGAATCTGAACATTGTTTCTTGTCTCACAGTTCAATCATTTGGTTTGGTTGTTGTTGTTGTTAGAAGTTTCAAGAATGCAAGTAGTAGCTAAAAAAATAATCAGAAAGGTTTGTTTCTAATACGAACGTGCAGAGGGCTCAATCTAACAATATTGGCAGAAATCATGTAAATAGTAGGTGACATGTTTGAGGGTCCTAGCTCAAGGTCTATATCTGGAAGTTCCTTATTTTTGGACCTATTTTGAACATATTTTATGAACTAGAAGTTCTTTAATTGTTCCTTAAGTTTAACCTGTGGCGGATCCAATGGTGGAGCATGCCCCCCAGCGGCGATAAGCAACCACAATAACTTTACAATGGCCTTTTTGAGCCAGCATAATTCTATCCAGATGTTCTCACCCCACCTCCCAATGCGCCATCCTAGACCTGACATTTAATCTAGGTGCACACACAATGTTATAAGTACATTAGAAGTGCTAAGTAGTAAGACAAAAGACTATAAATACTATTCTACGTTAAACCTCCATTAATGAATGGAACACCCCCCTAATTCTCAATTGTTCGCAGTGATAATATTAAAATTTGAAAAAAGTTTCTTAGTGAATTTATCTTTAGTAGCACAAGTTCTTAGATTTTTTGGTACTCTACTTGTAGGTTCCTCATAAAAACACTTTGCTTACTGTGCACCTACTTGAAAAAATAGGACTGGGATACATTCATGGTGCCAAGGCACACATGCCGATGGTACATTGCGCTGATAGAATAAACATAGGAACGAGGAAATGAAGCGTACGAACGAGGTTGAGGAATGACAGTAAGGATGAGGAATATGAAATAAAATTATGTGCCGTATGTAGTTCTTCAAAAGTCCAAAATATCGATCGATTAATACAACGAGTAAAAACCGTATCATTTAACAGTTTACTCAAACTTCACCAAAGAGTACTGTAATATGGCGAGGGTAAAAAGTGCCATAATGTTAGAAGAGACATCTGAAGGTCACCATGACGGTAGAAGTGACACTGGGAATGGCTTAACTAGCTGGGTTTACAGCAATGGATGAGCTTAAGACAACATTTTAGCCTAGATCTAAGCACCTAACAACAACCCAGAAATCATAACGATGAAATCGTATTCAGAACATGGGGTCAAACTAATACTAGTTTCCTTATTGGACCGATTCCTGCCATATCGCTAATCCTTGAATTTGCCAGCCGGGGGGCTTCTTGTACTCTTAAGTACATTCTACATCAGGGCGTATTCGTTGGAAGGATTCATTCGAGAGGGATAACGGGCTTTAGTGACAAATGCCACATAAAAAAGCCTATCTTCAAACCATTTTCTGTATTCTATAAAAAGATCCATAGAAAGAACAGGCTAAATATAGCAATTAGTCTGCAGAGGAAGTTATTTCAAACTTTAAGGTTATATATAGCAACAGACCCTAGTCGAGGCGGGGGAGGGCTTTTTAAGGGGGAAGGCCAATACAAGGATTGACTGTAACATTTATTTTCTTCCACAGAAACATGCAAATAGACCAAAGGTTCTGTATGACACTATGGGGGTGATAAAATCGAAACATGCACAAATGAAATGGCAGAGGGAGTTATGAAATCACACAGCCCACCTCAACACATGCCTCTCTGCACATGCGTCCTAAAACATGCATCGACAAAAGGAAGGGAAGAAAGAGTAGCTACAGACAGGGGAAGGGTAAAAGAAAGGGGGAAGTAGAGAGTAAGTTAGGTGATACTGATAATTGATTGTGGTGTAAAAATCCACACAACTGCTTTCACCTAAGCCTGAAATTCTAGTCAGCGGAATTTTTCCACACTGAGAAATAAGTTCAGCCTGTGTGACAATCAGCCTCCTTTCATCGATGCAGCCTCCTATCAGTGATGCAACCTCCTTTCATTGACCCAGCCTCCTTTCATCAATGCTCCATGAGCATTGCATATATACAACATTGCATTAGGCAGGGTCTGTATTCTATAAGGATAATAAAATTGGTGTTAAGAAATTGCACACTTAGCTACCTCATCAAATAGGAACATGACCCCTAAGATGATAATGATGATTTGAACGATGATGATAGGGATGATTATCATTATGATGATAAACTAATTAGAAAATGATGGGAGATGTGATTGGTAGGTCACAAAAATCATCATGAATCTATATTGCCAGTGATAGGGATCTTTACTCCGCGGCCTAGCGCATGACAATTGCATAGACGAGGGCTCAGATATTGCATGGTCAGATAACATTTGCTTTTTTCCGAGTAACGAAGTTCAAGGAATGGTAGGACATTTTGAGCAAGCCTCAGGCACACTGAACTCCTAGTCCCTCTGTTGTTAATTACAAAGTTGCAATAGCAAAGTCAAAACGACTCAAACTACAAAATAAACTACTGTCAGCTACTTAGCTCAACGTATGATTTTGAAATGAACTCCTCATAGCGTGACCAAAGGGCAGTAGTTGAGTAAATTTGCATGCGCATATAACTAGGGAAAGATAACAATTATATATATGGTATCTTTTAGAAAACGAGGGGTTACATTCATTGACATTAGACAAAACAATTAGCTTGATACACTCTGCTAAGTGTTGTGAACACCATAATCTTGCAGCTATCACATGAAGTCAAATAAGATAATCAGAATGGCTTATCTGGCAATTTCATGCTAGGAACTAGGGATGCATTGATTTTGCCTACATGGAGACAAAGAGACCATGTTAAGAGTCATACCAATAAAACTATGCTAAATCTCTGCACAAACATGTATGAAAAGAGGTGATATCTGGCAAATCTAAGCACAAAAAGAGTCTAGAGGAAGCAATGTCTAGGAAAAATCTTTAGGATGAGAAGAAAACATTAAGAGTCTTGGGTGAGGGGCTGATGATGGGTGTGTCAACAGAGTGCTCAACATTAAGTCTTCATCCGCAAATCAATTTACAGATATATGACAGCAAAAAACGTATTGCTCAGGCACACAAGGGGTAAAGATAACCATCAAAAATTCAATTAATTGAACTTTATGCTGTCCTGCGATAAAGGCTGTCTGGTTAACGCAATTTCAATTGCTACAAAGCAATGCGGATACATAAACACCGATATGATTCGTTGGCCAGAAATGACGAAACAAAGACTGGTATACACGAAGCGAAGAAATAGACTTCAATCCATATGGCGTTCTATGTTACATTCAAGATTAACTATTAAAAAGGAAACTCGTTGAAATTTTTCAATAGATATAAAATCTAATACCACATTTCAGCATTTCAGCCACGACGAGTGCAGAAGATGGAAGAAACAAAACAAAACAAATGAACGAGGACATATTGTCAGACCGGAGTTTCACTATTACCACGCAGGGGTTCCATTTGCGAAGGGCTTTCCTCTGAGTGGTTGTTCATAGTTTGCGACAGTTTCTGCACAAGGTTCCTCCAACACCGTGGCGTGTGTATGCGAATTATCCACAACGCTGAAAGTAGGCCAACTGCATAAACCATAATTAGTCTCAGCAGGAAAACCTCAAAGTTAGCTCCAGGTGAACTGACTTTAGTGAACCAGGATTCTCTATTGACATATTCATAAAAATAACTGGCTAAGATTACAGTTGAAAGAATTGTATATAGGGCAGCAAAAATCCCAATTGGTAATAATGGCTGTTCACTCTTGGAGTCTGATGAATTTTCAGATGATGAATTACAGTTTGATACTGGACGAATTTTAAATAGGGCAACAAACCCAGCGACAAGAAATGTTGTTCCCATAATAAGATAAGTAAACAAAGGTCCGACAACGAATTCACGAAGGGCCGAGATGTTATCAAAGCGGTTTCCTACATAGCACAATCCTGTTAATTCGTCGACATCAATTTTCCTAAGCATCAAGATGACAACAGTTTTCCCACATGGTACACCCCAGGCGGCAACATGAAAATACATTGAACACGACCGTATTGCCTCAGCTTTCCACTTCATCCCTCCGCAAAGAAACCAAGTCAGTGTCATCATAACCCACCATATACTCTGAGCCATAGAAAACAGATAAGTCAACAAGAACGTGGTTGCACAGCCAATATTACCCGACCCATCCTGTATAGTGAAATGGCTGTCTTTCGTAAAATCACACCCTATCTTCTCCCTGCCGACATTTGATCGCACAATGTACGCCCCTGAATAGGCTAGATAGCAGAATGTGATGTAAACAATTGCTCTTTCAGGATAAAGAACAGACTTCATGTTACTGAGGACAACAATTAATGCGAACAACGACAGTGAAGCACACAGGTAGGATAGGCCCGTTAGCCACGCATCGACTATTTCTTTCTCAGATTTAGTGAAAAGCCCGTCCTCATTACAAATCAGGGCGCAGGATTTCGATCTCTCTATATATACATAATTGTGGCCGTTTCTTGCGAACTTCATGCGGCAGAATTTCCTTGACGATTTAATATTCACAGCCGGAATCAAGGCAGTTACTTGAGAAGCATTTGATGTTGTCTTACTGTCATGGTGAAACGGCGGTGGCTTATCAAATCCCGTATCGCCTTTGCCGGTTTTAGATTTCTTGTCGCTGCTAGGAGTCGTTCGTAAACTGGGCTTAGCACTGTCTTTCTGCTTCGTTCCTCCATTAGAACTACTATCACTCATTTCAGCATTATCTATGCACATATTGTTATGGTCATTTCTCGGTGGGAACTGACTGCAGTTCAAATTAGCTGGCCACTCGAATCCAAATTTATCCATTGTGGGAAAACACGCATCGTAAACGCGTTCACAAAGTGTCCTACAAGCCATTATAGGCTGTCGAACTTTCTCAGTGCAATATGGAATGTAAACACTACATAAAAACAACTCCAATTCCGGCGAACACTGAATATTAACAAGTGGGAGATATGTAACGAGCTCCATTTGTGCATGAACCTGGTTGTCATTCTTCAATATGTTAGGCATATGGGTAACGTTGTACTTCATCTTTTTACAAAAATCACTAGTTATATTCTCGCATTTCCATGGTGTCTCTTCGTACATATCAGGGAACTGACAATTACCTTTCAAAACAAACGCATCCAGCAATAAAAGAACTGCTAAACAAATACGAACAAACTCCATCCTTAGATATGCCATTGTCGTCCTCCTCATCGGTCGCTGGGCTGAATTCCGTCGATAAGATCGATCTACAGCATCTCTTCGAGAAATTGTGATAAGAGCTGAAACTCCCAGCGAATAGTGCCTAATCCTTGTTTCACAGCGAAGATAACTCGAAATCCATTTATGTTTTGTATGAGGGCTTAACGGCGGATTTGCCTGGCTATTTCTCTCGATGTTGTTTTATTTCTACTGCGTGCCACGATCAAAGATTTTCAAAGGTAAATTAACGTACATTGGATTCGGCTCGCGTTACACAATGGCAGGCCAATCAGCTGCGCCATTCGATTCATATGCACCGCCCACCACGTCACTTTCACAGCACATGTCAATTACACTGCATCACAATGGCTTCGTTCATTGGACAGCAACATAGGGAATTCCTTCTGCGGTTAAAATCAAATTTTGAGCTTCACTCTTTGTCTAAACTGGCTGTGTGTCTGCACAAATTGCCAGTATTGAACACGGCTACTGCAACCTTGGCAGTTGTTTTCCAGCGCAATATAGAGTGGTCTATATATTATCGTTCTCAGAGACGAGTAAACTGTATTTGCAAGATATGTCACTCGAGAGATAAGTGATGGGATAAATATTTAAAAGCTCGGCATGCTATGAATTCTTAATTTTGAAGCGATTTAGGACTGTTTCTACACGGTTTGTGATGGTAATGTGTTCATATCAATTTGCATCTTCGAGACAGTCAGTCACCTTAGTTGAAGACTTGCCTTTCAAATGTCTGTTTCATCTCTCTTTTCGCCTCGTTCAGCATAAACAACGAACTCATCACCCGTGGACCGCAATCCTACGGCAATTACCACGAAACAATAGCTTATCATAACACAAAACGCCCTAAAAACAATGCAATGTCGTGTACAAGTGGCCTCGTTCTAGCGAGATCACCAGGGTAGGTCACGATTTTCGCTTTGATTATACCGTGTTTAAAAATAATCATTAGCTAAATAGAGGAAACCCTTGAACATAAAGTTATACCCATATCGTAGGTGCAACTCTATGCTTTGACGAGGGACGGGAAGTTCTATTTAATGCAATTGCCCCCTGACACCCCCTGGCACCATTAACTTCGCAAATGCGTGCGATTGCGTGATTAGGCTCTACTGTTGGACTAAACCAGATCAAATAGATCAACTTTTCATCAAAGTCATGAGTAAATTCATTTTTGTTAGAACGCATGGTCCATGCTTTAGTTTTGCAATTCAGAATCCATCAATATCTAGAAGTGCTTTGAATCATTTTCTAGGTTATCGATTATTTAATAAACTGTCGCAGTCCGACATAACCAGCTTCTTTGAACTTTGTGGACAAGATCGGTAGAGGTGTTTGGTAATATTGTCCTACTGAGCACGTCAAATTATAAATGCTGATATTTCCACATAATTTCACACACTGCCTTTAATAAACAAGACACTTGTCTCGATCTTCAGTTCTTTGGACACAGTCTACTCGTTAACCAGCTCTTTACTTCTAATGGCCATTGCACTTTTCAAAACAAAGCGATTAGGAGATTGCAACGGCACAATTCACAAAGGAGCCAATGATTGCATAGACGATACACAAACTAGGATGAACATTTACCAATCCTATTTGAATTGTTATATTATCCGTGTAAATCTAAATATTCCTTACTGATGGCCCCTTGGCCTAAAAACCATAATCTTGAAAATCAAATGGCAGTCTTGAACAACCCTGTGTGGTGTACGAACTGGCGAGTAAAGTAGCTTTCATACGGGAAGAACAACAGCACGAACCAGCAAAATATGTGTATTTTAGGAAATGAGTGTAGTCTGCTATAATTTCGCATTCCGCCTGCCAGTCAACAGTGTATTACAATGCAAATGCACCAACAGTGAAAGTGGGTCAAATTGTGCAGAATGTCATCATTAGGAAACTACGACAGAATGCGTTGGCCGTCAATCCGATATTTCCAGGTTTATCCAAAACACTTTGATAAAAGTAAGATTCGAGTTTTAGAGGGGATTATAAGGACATGCCACATATCGCTTTGTACGGAAACCATAAAGATTTATTGGCGATCAGTTTCATTCAAGGGGCTTTATCGCGTCATCTGCCATGGCCAAATCTCGCTCAGGGGGATATGGAAGACTCTACAAATAAATAAAGAATTCAAACCAACAGCGAGGTTTTGATAACACTTTTAATTTCTAGAAAACGGAGGCTGTTCAGCGGAATTATTTTGCAGCGCAGACTTTTGACTTTAATTTCCATTTTGAAGCGAATGCATCTGTGGGCTGGAACTGTGAGTAAAGTTGTAAATAGAAGTAAAGTTGCTATTCGATATCTGTAGTCCTGCGCAGTTCGCGCTAAATTTTGCTACACTGGGTTGTCAAATACATTTTTATCTATTCTGTGTTGTTTTATTTGTCGATGACATGACCATTAGCAGACGAAGTAATCACGACAGGGGAGTATTGGCCAGTCGGGCAGTTCGGGCCATCTGGAGTCAACACTGTCACCAACACTCGTTTTAAACAGTGAAGACAAGAGCCTCAAGTAAGATAAATTTAGCAGACATTAAGGGGTAGAGGGTAGAGCCGAAAAGACATTTTCCAGGCCAGCTGATTCTTGCACCACTAGCAGGGGTAGCACCAGCCATGACAGTTTCCTGTCTAGTGGACAACGCCCTTCACCACAACACTATATATTAAAATGAGAACGTAAGGCACAGGGCAATTTACTAAATCTTGCTAGACATCTCCCACCTCTTCACACTTTCATCGTCACTATTTGAATTTTGACGACCAGTACTCAGTAACGAAGCCAACTCTGAAAAGGTGTGGGGGTAGTAGCGAATAGGAAGCATGGTGGTTTGGAGGTGAAATCCCCAGAAAAAGTTTTTGGAATCATGCCCTCTAGATTATTTGAAAATGCCCTTTTTACATTTCGAGATACACCTTTATATCTAGAAAAAATAAGAATGGTGAAATCATTACTATGCGAGTGAGAAACGTCCATATTCTGTTTGTTCTGCGTCAAACTGTCTGTTTTCTAAGTCTTTAAGCAAAAACATACTTTCAGGTTGACGGTTTTTTGGGGCTAAGAGGGGCAAAATCTTCTATCTGGGCGGGCAATGCCGCCCGTGCCCGCCCTTGGCTTCGCGCGTCTACCGGTGTTACTGGTGAAGACCACCGTTGTCCAGGCCCTGCTGTCAAAATTAAGCAAGGAAACACCCAAACCGAAGAAGGAAAGCCTCTAGGGACCTTTCCAAACCAATTAAACAAATTTCAAAGGACGTGGATGTTCGAAATTAAAATATCATAGTCATAGATTCGTAGCCCCATGGTAGTCCACATTCGCTCATGAGAGACAGTCATATTTTGAATTATTGAGTAGAAATCCCGGAAGGAAAAAATCTTTACTGTTTGATAATCAAGATCGTAGATATACGTGAACAAAACTGACGAACGAATCTAAGGAAATATTTGCTATTATCAATCCCAGACAGTATTTGACAAGTTGATGGGTTTCCGTTGACCAAAGAAAGCCAATATTGAACCAAAAGACACCTCTATTAACAATTGTTTTTAATGAAGGTTTTACACTACTAAAAATATGTGAGCGTGGGGGAGTTTGTATTTAACAATAAAGAATCAATATTGCGAGAACGGTAAATCTTATGTGCACAACTTATAGGAATGACCTAGAAGAATGTTGGCTCAAACAAAACATTTGTACATGGGCCTACTTAAATGAGTAGTTAAAAAGGTAACTCAAAATGTTAACTCGAATACTATCTCGCTAAAATGATTAAATGACAAGGGTGTATCGAATGAACTTAATCAAACCTACCTTAAGTCATGCCGTAAAAAAGGGCATCAACTTTCCCTCCTATGTGCTGTAAGAAGTTCAATTGTGCTTAACATCAAACGAGGACTGCTGGACAATGCTTTAAAGTCATTCATATGTCCCAAGTTGACTAGAACTAAAAACGTGCTTATTTACAGAATAACAAACTGGGGAAAAGGATGCCCTTTGTGCATTATTCCTAAGAGCATTTGTAGGGTCGCCCTATTGAAGGGCGTGGCATGACATTTGGTGATGCATGTGGCACTCTCATCTCACCCGTCGGCATTTGGGCTGGACTGGCCTAGCAAACGCATTATTGCTCCTAGCACTAAGCAACAAAAGCACCACAAGACAAATACGCATGTGTGGCAACATGCATTTATAAAAACCTAAGAAAGTATTTCATATCGCAAGAAACTCATTATGCCACCAACTAACACAATGATAGGCCATTATCCGGGTCAATTAGATAAAAAGCAAACAGCCTTCCTCAATAAATTAATGGCAACGTGTTGTATATATTACAGACAGGGAGTCTGTCGCTACATTTTCCTTTTGTTCTTGATAACCATTTCTATATTCACCTGACATGCGGTAAACACGTTTCCTAAGTTCTTTCAGCTTCCCTCTTTCCACCTAGGGTAGCAAGTCCTGGACCCTGAAACAAATGATTGCAATCAGCAAGGAGCAACAGAATAAAAATGCTGCAAACAATGAGAACGAAGAGTAATGCAGAAAATGAGTGATTTAATGTTGATTACAAAAATCTATTGCGGTCTTCATGATGAGAGTATTGATTAACATCACAAGAATGATCATGATTTACCATGATTCGTTGTGATTCTCTGTGATTATTTTTTTCGGTTCGCAAAGATGATGTCCATGATGACAGAATACAATAAGCAATGTTGAATATGGTCATACTGTAAGGCATTCGGTGAATTCTATGATAAACAATTTTGTTCTCAACAACAACCAATTCTCATCATTATGATTACGACTCTATCAAAATCTTTACGGAGAATGGAGATGACATTTTTTGGACAGCATATATCATCAGTTGTCACAATGACACACTGGATTCAGTTTACATTCAATTCGATTGAAATACTAATGGGCTATAAGAGGAATGACCACTTTCACAGCCTATTCAGCTGTTACGGTACGTAACATAACTAACAGGCTCTTTGGATTATGCCACAACAGCTTCGACAAATAACACAATAACGACGCAAAAAAGCAGAGGATTTCTTTTACACTTGAGACGAGAACCTCCCATTTTCGTGCGATAAACGTTGGTTGAATAAATCAGCTGTATAGACAATAATCATGAACAGACATTAACGGAGGAAATTATTGATTAAGTTCAGAGTTAAGCCTAGCAAATGGAAAATCAAGATGGCATACACTTAATAAAAGATCTTCGTTCAGCTCTTAACATCTGCGTTCGTAAAGCAAGAAGATCAGATAGCATTCTTTTACACGAGATTTCTGCAAGCGCCATTCTCATTACCTGTCTTTCTAGCGAATACACTAAATACCATTTCATGCACAACAGCAGACCACACCGAAACGCCAAAGAACCAAAGCCCTTTATTTCAATTTCTTAAACATATGTAAACTCAAAATTCACAAGCGGAATTATGGGCATTCAAAATAACTTAATAATCTGCATTCAGTCACCTATGAGCAACACAGTCTAAAAGGTACAGATCACCGAGAAGTTCATATGCAATTAACAAAGTTCTTATTTCCAGTTTGCAGCAAAAGACAGTTGCTCCAGTTCACAATACGTCGAGTTTACGTACTAACCTACAAAGCCATTGGGTGTGTACGACGATGTGTCCTCCTTTGCTGCAACATTCTAATTCCATAGGCCGAGTGAATTCCCACTGCAATACACACATCTTTTGAAAAAACACCACGTCAAACAGCCCTGTTTTCTTCTCACAAGTGATCGTCTCTTTTGCACGCCTATAATATAGCGAAGGCATAGTTATTTAGGGTTTCATAACTTACAAGACATGTAGACAACAAACTTCAATAAACTATTAATTTGATAATTAAATTGTAAGCATAAATACTGTTTGGAAACAAACACATAAAAATATTCGGTTTGATTCACAGGCCGGCCATATTTCGAAAACTTTAAGACAAAAAATGCATGGCATATTCATTCTATCAAATATTAGTTTTATTTCACAGCCTTAAATATATAATTTCATGGTTGCTAACTGACTAGGAAGGAAGGAAGGAAAATTATTAAGAAATACGAATATCAACAGATAAGAGCCGCATATAAAATATAATTTAATGTTTTCTAATATTGCATGAAACAGAGGAAGCCGACATACTAGTATGCTCTCAAGAGTTTCCACTTATTCTTGTTTTGTTGAAATTCTGCACTACAGAATGCCTAGTCAAATATTACACACACTATTTTGTATAAAAAATATCTAATGTGTCGCTGAGCCTTTATATTCTTAAAACTGTTCTATTTTGAGCAAAAGAAAATTCTTAAATTATTCTAAAATTGCAACGTTTTTCAGCATTAATATTGGTATGGACAATATTCTTATTATGAAAAGTGCATAACTGACACTCCAAAAAGAGTTGTTGAGTTTTGTCATGGCATAATGACTCCCAGACCTAAGCTCACAGTTCCTTTTTATTCTAAAAAAACTCAAATAAGTAAAATGTATAACCTTTGATGAAGCTTTCAACATGCAATATTCTTAAATCATCCTTAAACCTAAGCGATTTTGACCCTTTATATCTTTATAGACTATATTCTTACAAAAAGTGTGTAGGATATAACTTATTCAAATGCGATAAAGCCTAAAATGCATTTTCCCTACAATGGATCTTATCGCTAATGGGTGCTGGCTGGGCGACGCTTAACGAAATAAAATCCAGAGTTAAATGAGAATGCGAACTAGCTCGTAGCCTTAAACAGCAGCTAATATTAAGTCCATTTGCAGGCAACTTCCTGGTCCAACTGAGCATAGCGGCCAGGTCTGTTTTCTCCCAAACTAACTGACTGACCAATTAGCATGCAAAATGGGCCTAAATTTAGCTGTGGAACGTATGTGCGGTGAGAATCATGCATGATGATTGGACAATTAGGTTAGGAGAGAATAGATCTGATCAGATTCTTAAACATTTGACAGCTATGTTGTTTAACTGCTCGCAACCTTTACAAGTCCTGAGGCCCATAATTATAAGGAAGATGTCATTATAACAATCAAAACACGTGACTGATGTAGCAATCAAAAGCAATAATGGGGCGATAACGTGACCTAACGATTCCAGCAAAGCAGATGATCTATTGAAATCTCCTGGATGTATTAAACAAACGAAGAATTACCATTCCATGGCTAAATGACCTCGTTGCCGGCATCTCATATCGGCTTTGTTCTGTTCAGATGACTTCTACAAAGCTGGTAGAATTTCTACCGGAAAGATATTGTTCAGAAAAAAACCAGAGTGATCTTGATAACCTACTTTGAAAATTGAAAACTGGGATATTGTAATCCCATTTTAAACCAAACGTTTCCTTATATTCAGGAAGCATGCAAGGGAAAATACTACCTACTAATGACAATAAAAAAGCAAGTTCTCAAAAAGAACACACTAAATCACAATAAAATTATATTAAGCACTTGAAACGCAAATTGTTAATGGCAAAAATATAATTTGCAGTTCTTTATGAAGAGTTTTCCATCGATTCACGTATAATGAGGGCGAGAAGAAAGAAACGAAGTAATAATTTATTATCACACTAATAGCTTGGCACGTTGGCATACAGTCTTGATCAATTTCGGAATGTACATTACACGCTCCTTTATGAGAAAGTGTTTTTTTCAAGAAAGTAGAATACGACGGCACAAAAAGTCAAAAGAAAGTTCAGTATTGGATTTCTCAGACCTAAAAAAGTTGATAAGTCATTTATTTTTACAATTCTAACATTCACGCAAAATAATCATTTCTTTTACTTACTGCATGGATTCCTTGCGGTAAACTATGCAGAAGAGTGCTATGTTTATACAGTGCCTGCCTGCCTCCTTGTCTAACACTGTAGGGTTACGCAGACTCGACAATTCTGGCTAAAAAATGTTTCAGAAAGAAAGTTTCAGAACTGGGCGAAAATACCTTTCCAATTAAAAACGTGTGTACTCCTCGAGTGTCGGACGGTTAAAAGTTGGGAGAAATATGTGGACAGAATATTTTACCGTCAGAGATTTTTGGGGATGTATATGGTATTACGCATTTTGCGTTGAAATTTCGCATATTGATATGAATATCTCGTAAAATTTAATGAATTGTGTCTTTTGCACCTTGATATAGTTGTGCAAAGTAAAACTGTGATAGTTCTGAATATTTTTAGACAAAATTTTAGTTATATTCAATAATAGTTTTAATATATATTTCTCACTTAGAGTGGAATGTTTTAAGCAGTAATGTCATATTGATCAAAGGAATATCTTGATGTTGAAACTGTTGTGTCAGCAAAATAATTGTTAAATAAACAAATACTAAAACATTATGGGCATTTAGTGCGAGAAAGGAATAGCCAAAGCTTAGCTAAAGAAAAAACATTAATGATCTACAGATATTTACCTGTAGTTAAATATGTCTTCAAATTCCCGATGCTCTGAATGCTTGAGATGATGACATCATAACACGTACCATAGAACTGCGACGATACAACTGTATTTCAATGAGAAACCCACAGCTATGAGAGATGAAAGATGGAGTTAACGATCAATGATGATGCTTTAGGCAAAACGACAAAATACTGACTTTAATTACATTTGCGGATTCATCATTATCATTTGAGATAAGACAACTTCTTTATATATTCTTTATATATGTAAATATGTGAATTGTAATGAAGAAATCTAATAGTAAAGAATAAAGTGGTCTTTAAACTATACGGTTCTAACCAACAATGGCCTGATTTTTAGTGTTTTCCAGAACAGCGTCTTCACATTAGTTTTCTCTATAGCTAATGGCTGGCTTTTCTTTTATGCATTCATGTTCCATAATGCGTTATCAGTTATCAGTCAAATACACAAAGTACCCTTCGTATTTTCTGCTAAACGCTTTTTATAAGAAACCTGGCTCAAGGCCCAGTTTTTAAAAGTTCCTAATTTTTGGACTTACTTTGACCACATTTTAGTACCAACTGCTCCGTTAAATAGCTCCCCTGATACTAGTCGCACATTTAGCGCTGTAGATATTTTTGTAAGTGTTAAGTGGTAAGACAGGCCATTGCTGACACTGCGAGGTGCAACGGAAACTTACATAATTTACGCAAATTTTGCTTCTTAAATTCTCGATCCTTTTAGCGATGAAAATATTTCAAACTAGGAAGTTCTTCACGGATTTTGTTGTTAGTAGTAAAAACTCGTTAGACTTTTTAGCATTCTGCATGGAGTTTCTTATAAAACGGTTTCTTATAAAAAACGTGTACGGTCAATAAGAGGTTATGGTAGAACGTCTTTGACAGGACTGAATGGGCAGGGTTTAGTATCGAGTACAAAGGGTACGGGCAAAAAATTTGTAAGAACAGAATCAAAGGAATACCCAAAACTCAAAGCAAAAAAAACAAATAATTTGATTCATTATCATTTGCTGGTTATGTATAAGCCATTATTACATTCAAGTTTCATATAAAACATAGGATGCCATCGTTATGTCTATCAAAAATCACCTGTAACGCGTACCTGTTCATTGGCAAGTTATGTCTGAACTAGCAGAAAATCTGTCAAGTTAGGTAGCTTCAATAAGGACAGCTTTCTATTGAAATTCTGGCATTGGCTACCATCGGATAAAAGTTTTTCAAACGTATTTTACCTGAGTACTATTAAATGTATTTGATGAGTTGCACAGCAACACAACTAAATAGCGAAATTTACTCTGGAAACACGTATAGAAGCATCAACAATGAACTGTTTCAGCAGCCATCCCAAGAATTTCAATGTTAAGTGCCTCAACATTTACTAGACCGAATGCGAACCTTCTTTGCCAATTTTATTAAAATACAGGACCGCTGCAATTCCAAAAATGGCACCAGAGTCCTGTGTCCTGTAACTCTGCTTGAAGCATTCGTGAAGATCCATATGTACAAACCATAAAATTATTGCCGTTAAATCATAGTAACAAATGATGAGCAAAACAAGGTAATTATGTGAGATATGGACGTAATAAAAATTGGAGTGTCTGAAGAAATTGATCTTAGCCTTTTGCAGCTTAATATTGCTCATTTTCTACTCACACATGAAAAGAAGACAAAAAAAATTGAATAAAAATCCCCATAAAGAAGTTAATTAAAATAAAAGAATATGATGTATTTGAATGCATGAAAACCTGATGAATTCAAAACTTCCGTAGAACGCATGCATCTCCTTATGTGCACAACTGCGTGGAACTAACGGGGGAATTTCCTGTTGATGTATTGTGGAAGCAGTACTTCAACTATCTCACGCCCCTGAGTAAGATAACTGCGGCCATAAAACACCCTTACAATCTAAACTAAAGAAGTAACTTCAATAACAACAATAATCGTCTAATCATACATAAAGAATGGAACAGACCTGAGTGGAAGGGATTTAAAAACTCATCATAAAATTATGCAGCACAAAGCAAGAAACAAGAGGAATTAATTTGGCCTAAATGTACCTTCACATAGAATTTAATTGTCCTAAAGTTTCTGATTAAGACTTTTCAGAAAGCAAGGATGCAAATGTCAAGGCATATCACAATGGTGTAGTATTGAGATCAGTGGGAGGGACCCCTGCAGTAGTGGCTGAAGATTAACACCTCCCTCAAAGTTCTAAATATTCTAAATAAAATATAATGGTTAATCTCCCAACATTCCCCCCTCAAAAGGTTTGGTGACCCTGTTGAATCCCTTCCACCTCCGTCTTCTCCATTCATTGACACAGGCCCGTAGCCAAGGGGTGGCCTAGGGGGCAAGGACCCTCCTGAAATTCCATAAAATGACTCAGTCCCCCTTAGAAATAGAGCACTCGAAACTACTCTTTGAATTACTTAGCACTAATTGTCAGACCTAAGTCTAAGTCCTGCAGTTGAATGCATTTTGGATACTACGGGGGCTACAAGGCCACCCAGCTGGTTGATTTTCACTGTGCTCAGATTATTTGCGCCCCCCTAACAAAATCACGTTGGCTACGGGCCTGTATTGATAGCTCCCTTAAAAGGATGGATATTCAATATCTGGGTTAGAATTATTAGATATGAAAATAGAAAAAAAGTGCAGATAGTTACCAGTCTGTAAGATGCCAGAGTCACTCAAAGTTGTAGAGATGTAACTAAAAATCTTCGCACAGGAAAGATATGAATGCATTGGACCATCAAGATCACTGCGATCATTCCAATCACCATGATGATTGGGGATAATTGTATTAGATATGATTCACATGATAGCTATCTTCGTCACGACTGCGACACGAGTCATAGAATCATCAACCACAGTGGATAACTCATTTGGGTCATTAAATGATCCAGGGTATTATCACAATCATAGCCATCAAATGGAATCAACTTCTAATGATCACTCCCGTAATCATTATGAAACAATCAGCCACATAAACAACTGGATCGCTACGGTCAATTACGCATCATCCACTGTATCATCAATATTATGATTATTATGAACATCAATCACTTGCATTACAAGTATCATCATCATCATCATCATCATCATCATCATCATCATCATCATCATCATCATCATCATCATCATCATCATCGTCATCATCATCATCATCATCATCATCATCATCATCATCATCATCATCATCATCATCATCATCATCACCGTCATCACCATCATCACCATCATCAACCCAAAGCCATCGTCATTATCACCACGATCACCATAATTATCACAATAAAATCAACAACTTGAACTTAATCAGCAGATCGCAGCTATAAATATAAATAAAATCTCCCGTGGTTCCTTATCTTTTTGACTATCATTGCATTTAAGTTAATCAAACACCATTCTTATCTCTTCTCATGGATTCTATCGAACATTGTTGAGTGTCGACGATGAATTCAAAACAGCAATGAATATCTGCGCTTAGTCCAATTAAACAGCCTAACCAGAAGTAAATGTATATAGTGTGTCTACGTCACTAAAATTCTCATTACTAGCATATTCTACAGTTTTCTGCTGTAAAGATAAGCAATGTTCTTATGCAGAATGGGCAATTTCTGAAATAAATGTTTACTAAAAGCTGATCTTAAGAATAATCAGCCCAGTCTTATTTTACTTGGTTGCTAACAGATTTATAATTATATGGATAACGTCTAGAGTTATTAATATCATTATTTTACACATCATATTGTATATTTGATATTGATCATATATATGTTAAACTTTCTCCTTGCTCATTGCTTCCTCCACACATGGAAAGAATCTAGTTAGCTCTTCTACGCAAGACTTAATATCATTTGTCCCTGAGACCACCATACACATATGGTCCTAGTTTGCTTTCCCTCATATAGTCACATCTCTTTTGCATTTCCCTGCACTTTTCTTTGCTCACACATCTCTTGCCTATCACCTTCCAATGTCCTAAAACCCTGCTTGATTTTATCATGTCTGGTGGTACCAGCACCAATCCTCTCAATTTTCAAACAAGCATTTCTTACTCCTTCGAGCCTAAAACAACGCACCACGAAACCAAAGAACAGTTCAACAAGATGCAACTACTCGTCTTTCGCTAGAGAGAAACATGTCACTGCAGACATAGCCCCATATTCCTTGGAGTATTGTGACCTCTTGATATCTAAGGTATTCTTTCAAGACTGCAATTTCTGCTAAACATGTCAATACGTTAGTAAGC
Organism: Mastigias papua; assembly: GCA_964019165.1. Lineage (NCBI taxonomy): Eukaryota > Metazoa > Cnidaria > Scyphozoa > Rhizostomeae > Mastigiidae > Mastigias > Mastigias papua. Next base: position 14,987,396 of record OZ025276.1, read on the forward strand.
ACATAATTTGAATAAAATCTTTCTGATTCAGGCTCTTATCTGTTTCAATTTTCATATCGAACGCAAATCTGATATAAATTAAATATGATGACAAAATTCGACGAAGACCTTCGATAAAATCATGGATGGAATATGTTGTTGGTTTGCAAGTAACCAAGAATTGTATAGGTCTTTTGCCACCACTAAACACTGCACGCCCTTCAATCAAACTGGGCAAGGTCACACAAATTAATTATCATTGTTGCTACGCCATACGTCTCTTGTGGGCAAACTTGTATAATGTAGCAGGTAAAACAGGCATATTGTGAAGACTGACTAGCAGATGATGTTTTTGAACTAAATAGAATTGAATTGATCAACCACTATCATTGTTTATGCTGTGTGAATAGAAGTCTCCTCCCAGAACTCTATTCCTAATCAATTGGGTACCAGACGGCAACGTAGATAAGATATTCCAACGCCAAAACTATTGCAGTTCTACAGGTATATCAACGAAATATTTCCATTTATCTGATTTAAGTAGCCAAACAAAGACCCTCCCACTCAGAAATGATAAATTATTAAACAAGTCTTTAAAAGTACTTTCAACGAATATTAAGATAATGTCTGAGTAGTATAGAATTTGACTATCGCACGAAAAAGCTGAAACATGCTACGGCATATTGGAAATACTTTTTCGTCTGACACTCATCAGAGTAGTATAAAACATCGGATAACGACCCAAAAGTGACACTGAATACAACAATATAGGAAGCATTTAGGAAGTGTAAGGACATGAATTCAAGGATACTTCTATCACCCCCTACAGTTTAAGAACCACACCCAACCATACTGAAATTCCATTTTAGAATCACTAAGGTTTGCTATGAGAAAAAGTGGGTGATAGGAGAGCAGTACTCAACTTTTTCAAAAAGTTAAAAAGGTTCATCAATGCTGGACTTCTGAGACCTAGATAATCTGTAAGTTCAGATACATTTAAAACTCCAATTTTCACTCAGGCCATTCCATTGTTACAGTAAATCCCCGCATATAAGAGCCTACAAAAATAAAAACCTATAGGCTATTTCTCGTGCAGTATGAGAGACTATTTCCCTTGAAAATAAGAGACCATTCCAGTTTGATAAACACGCAGGTTCCAGGTGACAAAGCTGGCTTTTGATACTCAAGACTGCAAGAGTCTTGAAAACAAGCCTCATTGATTATAGAAAATGTAAGTTGCGTATGTTAAGCACATTATTCATTTCAGCAATAAACTGCTTTTGAAACCACTGTACTAGTGAGGGCTCTAGATGTCTGCAAAAACCACTAGAATGCATAGTTTTCGTTTTCATACAGGGAAAATTAAATGAACCTTTGGATAAGAGCCTTTGGATAACATAAATTAAGTTCCTTTTAAATAAGAAGCTTATTCAGCCCGACGTTTACAAAAAGAAGGTTATTATTTGTGGGGGTTTACTGTATACTTGTGTAGTATCTCAGAATGCGCCAAAACACACACACACACACACACACACACACATATATATATATATATATATATATATATATATATATATATATATATATATATATATATATATATATATATATATATATATATATATATATATATATATATATATATATATATATATATAGACGATAATTTTGGGATTATTGGACAAGCAAGATCTTGCTGTCATTTTAGTGTTGAGGAATTCGCCTACATTAAGACTCAAAATCTGGGTCCATGTAGACAGAAAGAGTTTGTTTCTTCAGTTTATCTAGAAATGAGTAGGTGCCAATTGGTCAATACTGTGACCAAATGGACGCAGCATTCTTCATATCACGTGAATTCATCCCCATCCGATTAAATATTTAGCTTCACATTTCAGTCGTTATCATACTCTGATGAGTGTTGGAAGAAAACATTACTTTCGTTAATGATAAAGAACGAGTCCACTTTTCCAATGATTGTAAAATCGCCATCCTACTACTGCACACCGAATTGAACGATCGATGGACCAAAGTCCGTTGGAGGTACCAAACGACGGCCTTCTGTTGTAGGGTTCCAAACCTGACTGAGTTCTTCGCTCTGGTCTTTTCCAGGCACGCTGAGAGGGGACAGGGGGAGGTGAGCTGATTGCCTTGGACCCCGAGCCTAAGTGGAGCCCCCAGAAGCTATGTAATGATCTTCGTTGACTTTTAAATTTCGTAGTGGCATCACCAGGGGCCTTGTTTTTCCATTTGCACCGGACCTAACCCAAGCTCTCTAGCAGCCTAGCTGCCATATTCTTGACTCTCTACACAATTGCATGGCGCTGCTTTGCATGCCACTGTGTTGCAAGGTGTTGCACAATATGCATGTCATTGCTGTAAGAAGCCCAAAAAAGGAAACAATTGTTGAGGTTACATATTCTTATTACCTGTTAAATTTCCGCTTACTATCCTGTTCCCTTGAGAAAATCCCATGTTCTCTAATTTTGTTGGTCAAAAGTTCCGTAACTTGACATCTATTCAAGGCGCAGAGGAATATAAAAAGTCACGAGAAATGGGATGAATCTTAATAAAACTTGAAGCAAATACAGGGCCGTAGCCAGCTTGATTTCATAAGGGGGGCACAGCCAATATATATAATACATATATCTAAATAATTCATGTCTTTAGGGGAGGCACAGAGTCAAATCTCACAAGTCCAGGGGGGCCTTGCCCCCAGGCCCCCTTGGCTATGGGCCTGAGCAATTACTTATTATCCAATGACAGTAGGAGCCACGATAACTCTAAGAGACAGCTTGGCATATTCTAATTGTCACTGCAGTTAGTACTTGACTTGCTGGAGCCATATTCATTTGAGGGTGTCTTAGCACGTACGGGGAGCCTTTAGGAGAAAGTTTAAGGGAAGGTTTTTTAAAGAAATGACAATTATGAGCATCAATTTCAAACATGCTGTGGAATAAGTGTCTGGTTCTAAATATGATGGGATGACTAGGGAATGTACTACCCTAAACCCATCCCTAACTCGCGCCCCTGATTGTCATATGCCTCTTCTTCGGTAGTTAGTCCTGACTGATCTTTGAATATATATATTAATAATCATCTAGGGTGAATGAGAGCCACACTCGTTAAGCATTACGGTTTCCAATAGCTTGCAGATCTTCAGTCTCTTTGCTTTCATGCAGATAACTTTTTGAGCCTCATAAAGAGCTGATCATTGGAGGGGTGATTTGCTTCTCCTTGCAGTTGCAAGGTGGAAGTTGCCTACTTCGGTTGTCTTCAAAGCAGCTTTCGCCTTGAAAATAATTCTGTCTTTGGTAGAGAGACTAGAACTCTGAGATAGGCTTTGTCCACGTTTTGCTCTCCAACAGATCATTGTTTCCAACTCTCACATGTTCGACTTACTGAAATGATGCATCAAGTGGAAGTACACGCTTTGTTTTTTATAAGGAACCCAGCTAAAGGCCTAGTTCTAAAAGTTCCTTATTTTCGAACCTCTTTTTATCAAATTCTAGTACTAAAAGTTCCTTAATAGTTCCTTAATTTTCACTGCACATAGAGTGCCACAAAATGACACAGACACTAGAAAAGCATTTAAATTCTGAATTTTACCTTTAATTATGGCTAGAACTCAACTTCAAAAGTACAAATGCGACAGGAAATAAGTTCTATATATGCAAAAGCATAATTTCAATCAAGAAGTATCATGTCTATTCCATTGATATCATCCAATGTAATGTAATCTTCACTTGCATCTGAGTACAGCACTCGGAATTTGAAAATGAAAAGTTCCTTAGGGATTTTTTCTTTAGCAGTATAAGTTCTTTAAATATTTCGCCCTTCTACATGTAGGTTCCTTATAAAGTGGTTCCTTATAAAAAAAGCGTGTACACAAAAGAGAAGTATACACCACCGCATTACTGTGATGGAGGAACATAAGCCTC